>CAXHKU010000314.1:0-30104 GCA_964017125.1 Flabesymbios commensalis
CATGAAAAAAAATGTCACAAAATGTACCGTCCCTCACTTGCAATGAAACCTGATGCATGTTTTTTCTGAGCAAAATGCTTTATCTCCAATTTTATTGGAATTCTCTTAAATTCGTTATCAAAAATGAGTTTATTGGCATCAAAAACATAGGTTTCGATACTTTATTTGCCTTTCTAGCTTGAAAAACAAATAAGATGTGTCATTTTTCCGATCTCGGCGGCATCGGTGGCGGCCATCTTGGATTTGTGTGAATTTAAGGTATTAGCACCACGTAGACATTGGTAGATTTTTTATCCTGGCTAGTATAGCCAATTTCCAACCCAAATCAGTTGAAAAACTAAATAAAGCAATTTTGTTAAACCTTGACCATTTATTGACTGGAATATAAACTACCCCCTTCCCCTGACATAAAAAGGAACCTTATTGCTCAAAAATGATTACCACCTGACGTTTAGATGAACCAGAGCTTGACCCTTTAACCGCCAAATTATTCAATTTGAATTTTCACCCACTTGTAGTTGTGTCTCGCTGACGAGATCCACAACTTCAAGTGAGTGAAAATTATTCAGACTTGACAAAATGGAGGTCAACTGTTTTCAAATCTTGCTGGTTGATGTCACATTGTATCTTCAACATTATATAAAAGGTAGTACTCAATGTGCTAATAAAAAATGAAAAACCGAATATATGCGGCACCGGCGGTTGAAGGGCTAAAGAAGGTCTCACATGCATGATGTAGTAAGTATTTCATAAAACATTGAAGCCCGCTGATCAACCCTAGAGATCAACGTTTTGACTATTTGACGAATTCATCCGCGTTTAATGGGTAGGCTATATGTTGCTGTATCCCAATAATGTGATAATGTGATAGAATTTAAGCTTATAATGTCAAAATCAACGGTAATAGCCTTCATCAGTCCACTTACACATATCTGTTTTTCACACAATTATCGGGAACAGAGATGACTTATTTCATCTGTGATTAATTCCTTTCTATAATTCATATGTATAATAAACAAATTAGATTGATTACCTAATTTGCTATTTAGTGTACAATACGGCTTTCTGATTCTCTACTGTCATCCAGTCTCTGCGTCTAACCGCCGCGAGCAAACCTGTTTTTTTATTTTTGTTGTTGGTGTAAAACACAGATAAAAGGCGGTGCTGATTAGCCTTTGCTAGGCCTAATTATTCTGGGCGAAGAGGGCCGCATTGTTTGATCGGCATAGCGTGAATAATCGGTACAAAGTAAAAAAAGCTGAATCGAGCAAGTTCTAACATATATATTACAATTTCATCCCCTATTCGATTGTATATTTATGATCCTGTTCCCATTAATTTCATTTAGCACTGTTTAGCAACATTCACCATTCGCCGCGTAATATGCTGGCAAAATAATCTAACTTTAACATGTTGATCAACTCTCTCGATGTCATGATGTCTGTTTCTGTTCTTCTGTAGTATAACCCTTCACAAAACGGGCAGCATGACATTGAATCTCCTCCAGCTATGAATGCATAATGTGGTATGGGGCGTAGAACCGTATAATGTAGCCAGATGAAAAATGCGACTGGTTACTTTATAGGGTCACATCGTATACTGTAAACGGGGAAAAAGGTAACAGATTACCGTATAATGTTTTGGGGATTGTACTATATCCCCTGACTCTCCTGTGCGTCCATCCATAATAAAGAAAAGAACTTAGATATTTCAGTTGTTAACAATACTGCTATGTTGAGCTACATTATACTAAGCCAATGCCGGATTATTGTAACGTAGCAAAAACTTTGGCTAAATGTTCCATGTTTACTGGGAGGGGTCGACAGTGGAGCCTATGCTACGGTCCCACGAGAGCCAAATTGTCTGGCGATGTACTGGTGTTCTGGTGGCGATGGGTGCCGATGTTGAACGTGTTGTCCCACGAGAAAAATCATACGCGATGTATTGCCGAACCTTCGGGGAACCATCACCGGTGCGTCGCCGAATATTCAGCGATGCATCGGAGAATATTCGAGGAAGAATCTGCGCTAAATCGGCTAACAGTTTATGGGAATGTTAGGGTCTCCAGTATGGGAGTGTAAGGGTGAACGGGAGAAACCGCCTAACACTCTCCATCATATCGTAAACTTCATCCCTCCGGCTGATCAACGGTTCTGATTAACTCACAAAACTCCTCTTCTGCTTATCATATTTATTTGTCTAGACATTGGATAATAGCAACGTACAACCCCGCGCACGACACATCTAGCTAAACTCAGAGCAGGCGACCCGCGGCATGTAGTAATATAAAACTTGGTGAAGGGTAGTATAGATGTAGCTGATAGAATTATGAGATGTGTTATTTGTGGCGACTCAGTTAGATCTTCCCCAGTCAAGTGAATATATGACATTAACAAAGCTAGTCATGACAGAAACTTATTATGACGTGATATGATTTTTCAATATTACATGTATGTCACAATTTTTCAACTTGAAAAAATACTGTAGTGGAGCGGCTGCCGAATATATGTCCACCGGGAGATACTCTTTCAATAAGCATGCTAGCCATTTTGCGAAACCGAAAAAATAAACTGATATCATTTTCGACAGAAAGGAAGCGGAATAATGATTTTGGTGTCTATCTTAAGGCCCAGTCACACTCGGGTATGGATTGACACGGTCACACGCATCTTCCCTTGGCCAGTCTCACGCGAGTGCATACCGCAGGAGCCTGGCCGTATCGAGTACTACAATCAGTTATTCTGTCTACGTGGTCATCATGGGGGTATGTCTGAGATTCAAACCTCATTGGATGTTTCAGAATTATAAATGTGTCATAAAAGGTCGCGAAGAATTGACCTCTTGTTCATCTCTCATACACAGTCACATGTTCCCGTTGCTAGATGTACTATATAGACAAGTTGGGAATCTCTCATTTGGACAGTGACGTGTACCGCCATTCAGGGAGCTGTGAACACAATGACATCTGCGTGAGATTCCGAGCTTATCTACCTATCTGATCTATCATACCAACGGAAACAAGCAGGCTGTGCTATGAGTCAGCTGTCAACCCCTGGTCAAGGGCTCTCTGATTGGCCGGTCTTGCGACGCGCGACATTCAAGGTATCTGGCTATCTAAAATAGTTGGACTGTATGCTCGATAAAGCAAGGTATCGCACTGCGTGCTCATGGGTAAGATAACTTGTTGTGGAAGATGGGTCACACGCCGAAAGAGCAAAAGCCCCGCACCGGGAATCAGCGTCGGTAAGCGTCGGTAAGCGTCTGTAAGCATCAGTAAGCGTCCGTGATCGTACATTTCCAGGCGGTCACCGCGTCACTTTTCCGTCGGCTGCTGCGAATCAACTTCTTGTTAAAAAATTCGTGGCCAAGCGCGGGTGTCCACGGGGGCCCAATAATCCGTGAATCAGCGTAGATATACAGCGAGATGGTGTACATACACCGTAGGCATCGTACATACACCATAGGATTCGTGGGCGTGCGCGACGGAGCGCATACCGGAAATGGCTCACCCTGCACCCCTCTCCAAGGCGGAGCCCCTACACTGGCACGCGCTGGCCCTACGCTGTTCTACACTGTTATACAATAGCCTACGCTACCCTACGCACGCGCAAAATTTAATGCCAATTTTGGATGTTGCAGCCTCGGATAGGCACACCACTCTACACGGTTGTACGCTAGTGTACGATACTCATGATACTGTACGCTACTATACGCTGCGAAACCATACGTGTGGTGCTTCACGCCATGACATGGTGCGAGTACACCGCGAGACGGTCTGCATAAGAAATACGTCTTTTAAATAGAATAAATTGATAGTCATCGTGACCAGTGAACTACTCATATAGTATACATTTCAGAAACATGTTGAGTGTATTGTGCAAAGGAGAAAAATAATTGTAGTTAAAAATCAAGGTCATATAGATGTCTGGGTCATGTAATTGTAAATCGCTGCTGTACGTCCCTTTTTGACAGAAGACTTACAATCATTTAAGTGACATTTCAATACGATAAAAACAGTGCAGTTAATTGATGAAATGAATGATATACAGAATGATGCAGATGTGAGCGTGGAGTGATAGGGCATGGTGGGTTATTGAGAGTAGTTTCATTGAAAAATATTGTATATATCGCTCTATATGAACCCATTAGCTTCGTCTCATAATTTCTTACATCAAATGGTCTAACTTCTTACCTTGTACAACTTGTCAAAGTAGTCGCCCCATGGCTAGATAATTGTCTGTGCAAAATGTCTGGAAAATTGGTTCAGAAATGACTTTCACTCTGGTTGATGAATTTAGTGTGAATCTGACTAGAGAAATTACCCCCAGACGGTCTACTTGGATTTTGCTATGCAATGTAATGCTGACACACCTTGGCTTTTTATATAGCTCCGATATCCTTGGGTCGGATAGACCCCATACAAAATCGTGGGACGGTCATATCTAAGAAAATAGTTTTTTTTTAGAATCAGCTAAATTTTAGCTACGATATCGCATGCTCAGCTCATTTTCCTCACAGACATTAAAAATTTGTGAATATTTTCAGACCTTGGTGTCGAGATCGCTCAGTCACCGCCATGTTGAAAAACGTTGATTTTTCGAGTAAAACGAATCAATATAGGGCTAGCTCCATCCATCCCACGCAAAACATTAGGACAGAGCTAACCAGTAGCGCATGTTTTTTGTTAATTACTGCGTCAATTATCAAGCGATTTTCATGAAATTTTGTAAACGTAAAATTATATGCATTATTTCAAAAGTTAGATGATTTGACATGTAATAAATTGAAATTATGACGTCCCTCTATCAACCCATTACGCTAATTCTGGAATTCTATTACGTGTCGAATGGTGTAGCTAAATTGTTACCGGTGTTAGGATTTGACTTGAAAATGGCCTGTGCAAAATTTCAGATAAATCGGTTTAGAATCGTTGAGAAAACTACGTAAAACATGCGCTGCAGATTTACCAAAATAATTGTGGCCCATGGTAGGCCCATAGGTAAAACAAGGCTCTAATTGATCAACCTAACAATACAACGCATTTTGGGGATATGCAGGGGATTACAGACACCCCCCCCCCCCGGAATGGTCTAAAATGAAGAATAAAAAAATGAAAGAAAGAAAAGTGTCAATGGCGCCGTATATAGCTCATCTTTGTAATTGCAGGTGTTTTTGGTTTGAACTATCTACATGTCTAGGCTATAGGACAAGTTCACACTAGCACCGGATTTAGGTGGATTTGAATTCGGATATAATGTAGATCTGGTAATATTCGCGAGGTTTTAATTTTCGCGAGGAGAAGAAATTCGCGAATTCCAGAATCTCGCGAAAATTATTATTATAATAGAACTACTGAAGAAAAAAGAAATTTTCGAATTCTAAACTTCGTGAATCAGAATCACAAATTCTCGAAAATTTGAACACGCGAAAATTACCAGATCTACAGTAGTGTCATATTCCTGAATTGCGGGGACTATCCTTCTGTGATCACTCCTGGTCCCATGCTTGGAGATTTTGGAAAATTGTGGACGGAAAGACGACGGATGACGTGCCATGACAAAAGTTCATCTGACCTTTGACCGATTGAGCTCAAATTAGAGCCTGTGATTTGTTATCTTGCATCGTAATTTACCTGAAACTGAAAGTTTTTTCCTAAATAAAACAAGGAATTTTCTGAATATAGGATCTTCTGAATAAATCTGAGTATAGGACCTTCTGAACATAGAACCTTCTGAATATAGGACCTTTTGAACAATGTTTTTTTCTGAACATAGGACCTTCTGAACATAGGACCTTCTGAATATAGGACCTTCTGAACATAGAGCCTTCTGAACATAGGACCTTCTGAATATAGAACCTTCTGAACATAGAACCTTTTGAACAAATATTTTCTGAACATAGAACCTTCTGAACATAGAACCTTCTAAACATAGGGCAGTCACCGCAGTGGGCATAGCATTGACGAATTACTCCTGTGAATCTTGGTCTCATGGCAAAAGAGAAGGAAAGCAATAAAAAGAAGCCGCAAACAAGCAGATATGAAGACGAAATTCCCGATTTCTAATTTGCTGAGGGCTTGGAAAAGAGAAGGGAAAGCAAGAAAAAGAAGTCGCAAAGAAGCAGATTTAATGACGGAATTCTCGATATTTCGGACATGTCCAAAGTAAGAAATACGGGAATTATGTCTTCATATCTCGCTTAACTGGTATATAATGCGCAACACAAAAATTAAAAAAAACGTCTGTATCTGTATGTTACGTCGCAGTACGCACTATTGTGCTATCGCGCCACAGGTTCTTTCACACCACATTTTGGATTTTCTGGGGTCTCGCCGGATGGGAACTGCGCCTACGTCCATTGAGGTTCTTTTGCGTCCAACTCTAGCTCAGTCAGACGAGCCATCTGATTTACGTGGTTCTCTGAGCCCCACGAAACGACATCGCAGCACGCATGTCCTAGTGTATAGAGCACCTGGTACTGGCAGTCCCAGGCGGTCACCCATCAAATTATGGACCGGGCCCGGCGTTGCTTAACTTCAGTGGTAGAGCCAACACCGATGAGCTAACGCTGTATTCCGTATATATACGTACGCAGTTCTAGTCTATGGACATGTTTACATCATGTGGTCATATTCAAAAGCCAAAATAAAAATATTGATTTTTTGATGTTTTTATAGCCTGATTGTCGATTATTTTCATGAGAATACTGTGGAGCATATCATATTTTCTGACGCGCAGTACACTTTTTAAAGCTACATGATGGCAAGATAATTAGAGCCCTTTTATTTACGTTGTGTTGAGCTATTTTGGCTCTCATTTAAGCTTGAATTATATTTATATCCGTGTTTGTAATTCCCTGATTATTTCAAATAAATATAAATCTAAAATGAGCTCGGATCTCCTGGGATCATTGGCGGCCGGTTACGCAATGCTTGCCGACGTCACTAACAGTAACAGTAGCTAGTTGAGCGTGTCGCACCATCTCAAGCCTACGGGCTTGGTAGTTATCATATGAATAATATAACATCAGTGATATGATGTTTTATTACACGATTTAGAAAAAACATAATATTAGTGTTGTAGTAATTAATTGCGCGATATAAAAAATTGCGAAGACATCGTGTTCGCGTTGTAATGTTTTATTGCATGGTTTAAATAGAAAAATGTAAGGGAACATCGTGCTCGTGTTGTGATGTTTTATTGTCCGATTTAAAAAGATTATTATTTCGTGCTATAATGCTTTATTACACGATTTGAATAAACATTTTCTTTTGTTAAATAATTTATAAATTATATTAGTGTAATAGATTTAAATGTGTTGTATAAATATCTTTATATGCTGACATGGATGACTATCATGCATTATCGATAGTTAACCAACAGGGTTGATTGACAGGCATGTTCAAACTCTGATTGGTCAGTGTGATTGAAAGGTCTGGTATGATCTCGCGTCGAGAGTGATATTTCCCGAGATTTGACAAGCACACATTTAGGCCTATCCTCAAAATGATGACGTCATTATCTTTATAGTATACTATGTGCAATTTTTTTATAGGCAATAATCATGTTAATCTATATGATTAAGTGGACATCTGAAGGGTCCATATGGCTACCAGAGTTTTTTGTGGGTATCTGGACCCCTGGAATGAGATATAATTTGAAGATATATTTTGTTATAAAGATATCAAGTTATATATCAAATAGTATAGCATGCATTACAATAAATATAAATTGAGGATATATTTTATATAGGAAAACGCTATTCTACAATGTACATTTGTTTCACAACGAGAAATAAAGTAGCAATAAAATAAATAGATCTAAGATATATAAATTTAAATTGAAATGGAATATTGGGCAAGCCAGTGTGAAACATGCGGACAAGCGCACGGACCAGCATGTACAAACCCAATGGAAGGAATCATGGGCGCGCGGCTTTTATAATGTAGCATAAACACGTGCAGGTGCGTGGATTGTCGCACTTTTGTGTACACACACCGTCTCTGGCCATGGCGTCGTGTAACATCGCGTCAGACCGTCCCCAATCGTCGGTTCCCGTGAGTGAGCGTCCGTAAGTGTAGAGACACCGTAGGAAGCGTGGGTGAGTGTTCACGTACCGTAGGTGGCGTAGACACACCGCGTGCGGTATGTGTACGCCACATACAATAGACAATAGACAAATAGACAATAGACAAATAGTTTATTTCATAGGATCTGCAAAAATATATACATATAAAATACAGATATGTATGAATACATGCCAGGAGAGCATGTTAAAGGTGCGTGGTTATCATGTTCTCATAATATAACTAACATACATTTTTTATTTTTATTTGGTTACTCACTTTACCAAATAAAGGATTTTTTCAATGAACTCGCATAATTTGAACAATTGATTTTTATTTGTTACATTCATTAGTGTTTCAAATTTAACTGATGAAGGTGAGTTTCTGTGACGTTTTTTTATTAATTCCTTTCGTATGACTTCAAAGTGAGAACAGTTGAAAAATATAGTGAAATTCATCGCCAATATCTTGTGTGCACAGCTCACATATTCTGAGGTTGCGGGGTATATTTTGTCTGCAACCTGATTCAATTGGAAAATTGTGGTTTCTACAGCGAAACTTAGCCGTGATGCCTCTCTCGCGATAGGACAAATTTACTAAATATGTTTTTAAATTTAGTGTTGTTGTAAACATCCTGTAATTTAAACACTTTCTGCTAAAATTAATTTCTGAGGTCCAATGGTGAAAAAATTGATCTTTAATTCGTTGTTGTAATTTCTTTTTGAATGAATTTATGTTTTCTGGGATGAGTTGGTTATCCCAGACGCCCGAAAAAAACACAACCTTCCAATGTATTTTTCACGGTTGAAAGCCACGGGGACTTATATATATATTCCGATTGTATAGATCAAAAATGAATTGATACAAAATATTTGACAGTTTTGGTATACTGCTGCTCTTATATATTCTAGCCCAAAACATAATCATTCTACTCTTGGCGTGTAGTACAAGAGGTGTTACGCCGAGTTTGCCATAAACCATGTTGGAACAAGTTGACTTGTTTACTTGCAGTACATATTTACAGAGTCGCAAATGTATTTTTTCAATAATATCGACATTTTCTGTTGCCCAAACTTCACAACCGTATAAAAAAATAGGTTTGACTAAAATATCGAAAAGTTCGAGTTGAATATCGACAGGTAGCTGGAGCTGTCTACATTTACGTAGTTACAAAAACATAGCTCGGTTACCTTTGACAACCAGTTGTTTTTTAGCATCTGTAAATTTTCCATTATAGTTAAATATGAGGCCTAGGTAATAATATTGACCATCCACTTCAAGTTCATTTTTTCCAAAAAATATTTTTTGTATTTTTCTTATTTTTCCACGAGAGAAGACAGTAATTTTAGTTTTTGACACGTTTATGTTCAGTTTCCACATGCTACAATAATGCTCCATTAAATTAATTGATTGCTGTAGGTCTCCTTGGGATTCAGCCAAGATAACTGTGTCATCTGCATAAAGCAGGGTATATAATTTACAAAATACTAAAAGTTCTTGATTTAAATGTTTTACAGCCAGCGTATTCACAATCTTCAGTCCGTCGTGGGCTGGTTCTAAAAACAGTTTAATGTCATTTAAAAATATTGAAAATAATAGTGGAGACAGATTATCCCCTTGTCTAACACCTATCATACATGAAAAATTATCAGTTAGCGTACTATTTACAGAAACACATGATTTTGCCGATTTACATATTATAAATGATCTAAAAAAGTTTCCCAGATAAATTATTATTTAAAAGTTTAGACCAGAGCTTAGTACGTGAAACTGTGTCAAATGCTTTACTGGAGTCTACATAACAGCAATATAATCTTTTGTGTTTGTTAAGGTAAATGTCGATTAAAGTCTTTAATGATAAAATATGATCTAATGTTGAGAAGCCAGATCTAAATCCGGCTTGCTCGGGTCCTTATGTTATTTCCGTTTACGAATCGTGTCAATCTGTCGTTTATTAAATTTGAGAATACTTTTCCGAGACAACTTAATAATGATATACCTCGATAATTACTAGGATCTTCACGCTCACCAACATTTTTATAAAGTGGTTTGATTATTGCTAAACTGCATTGTTCTGGGAAAATACCAGTGTCCAGAATGACGTAAAAAAGTTTAGTTAGCATATCAATGAAATTTGGTGGAGAATATTTCAGAAATTCGTTTAAATTCTGATCCGGTCCGCTACTTTTATTGTTTTTTTTTAATTCCGTAATAATTTAGAAACCTCTGAAGGTGTAAAATTGTCATTGTATAGATTATCTGCGTTTTCAAAAGAAAATTCTGGTTCTATCTCCTCGGCTTCTGCTTTATTAAGTTTAGAAAAATGATTGAAAAAATTTGTGGGTGACATTTTGTCTGATATATTAAAAGGTTTTTTGCCAATAATAATATTCCAATAATCCTTTGGGTTTTCAGATTTCAGTAGACGTATTTTTCTAACAGTGTTTTGTTTGTAATTTTTAAACGCCTTGTTTATCTGTTTCTTATAATTTTGACCAGAATTTCGTAAAAGTATCAAATTTTCATTATTTTTTAGTCGCCTATATTTATTTTTGTATTTAACATAAATCTTTCTCTGTGTGGAAATGTCCTAACGCGGTGTTTCTTGGTACCATTGGGTGTTTGGCCACACTTCAACATTCCCAGATCGCTCCCTGTCGATGTGTAAACTGAGTTGATCTCGTCAACTAACTTGTTAATGGTACATAGTTGAGGTGGAATGTCACCTGTCAATTCGTTTAGCGCAAGCAGTATACCACTTACGTCAGTTTCGTTTAATTTTTGTTGGTATTGATGAGTTAAATCTGATTTCCAATTAGGTTTATTTGGTGGGCGACGTACATATGAATTATCCTGGTTTGTGGTATAATCCTTGTCTAAATCTACATTTCGTGGGTTTGCACACTTGTATTTAAGGGTGAGAGTTACAGCACAATGGATGTCAGATAGAAGTGGATCAAAGTCCAGAGCTTCGAAATTACTAACAGTCGGGAAAATTAGAGGAGAACATATAAAATAATCTACCAAACTGACATTGCTACATATGGAAATACTTTGAACAGTGTACACGCATTTTATATTATCTGACAAAAAAGTGAAAATATGAGTAGAAGGGGACGAAAAAGAGCTCACACTTTAAGTGGAGGTTTAAATTTGGACACCATAGTTTCAAATGGGAAGGACTGAAAACGCAAACTGGAAGAAGATGCAGAAAAATCAGCGTGTAAAAAACAGGCTGTCACAACTAAGGATGACCAGGCAGCCATCATGGATTCGCCACAGTGAAAAGTTCTGGGCCCCCAGAGGGTAAAGTGTGGGCCTGCTTAACTTAAGTCCGGGCTTGTCCAGGTTCCCCAAACTCGTGGGAAGGCTACGTGCGGTGAGAGAAAATATAACAACACACTCTTCTCAGAATCCAAATCAAAACTGACTTTATTGTTCTATCAGATACATAATATAGTATTTGCGAGCGATCTCCTATCGGACCAGCTGGATGAACATGTTCAGTAATGGCCAAGTAAAATGTGGCAGGTTATGTCAGAGAGGTAAAAAGTGGCAGGTTATGCCAGAGACTGATCTAAGGATGTTTACGGAACCTGAGCATTAACATTTAACGACATTATGGTTTTAACATGCAATTATGTTCCGACATGCCACGACTTACTAGTACATAATAATATTTATTAAGAACAAGAATAATATTTATGAATAACAGGCTAGTCTTTGTTTTTCCACTCCCGTTTGGCTTGGAGTAAATATATATAAATGAACATTCTACAGAATTGTTACAATTATTTGATGACAAAACAGTATCGCTGAACTACTTTGTTCTGTTACACTGTTCCGCCCAGCTGGCGAGATCCTGCTCTGATTGCGGAGTGGTATATCGCGATCGTTCCGTTATCATAATCCCATTAGCTAACGGAATATGATGATCACGGCGCTGAGCGCTCTGCCGCACTCGTGTCATAATCCGATCACTAATAGGCTATTGCAATTCACCGGCTGTAAGCATTTTTAACACCCCTTTTATTCCAGAGCTCACACGTAAGTATTTTAATAAAATAAACACACTTTGGATCAGAATATTTCACAACAGGTTGGACCCAGCTCACATGAGAACGGTCAGTATACAGACAATGACAGAACAAACGCTTTGGTCAATCTCATGGTAGACCAAGTGGCAGAAATGAAAAAAGAAGTGGCGGAAAAACTTCTAGAAGTCCCGGATAAAATCGGTGATATAATTTCTGCAAAAATACAAACCATGGTAAAAGGAATTATAGAGCCAAAGCTTATTAAGTTCAGGGAAGAAACCAATAAACGGTTAGAAGAAATGGATAAAAAGCTTCGAGGCGTTAAAACGTCACAATGTCGGTGTCCATCTAATGTGGCACAGAGTCCAGAAAATCGAGACGTCAACAGCCCCTCGACCCAGTCATGGTACTCCTAATGATAATGACCGAGTGAAGAGTCTTGTGATACTTAATGTACCAGAAAGTGAGACAGAGGACGCAGAGGCTAAAGCTAATGCTGTGGGGAGAGAGGGTCTCAAACTTAAAAATGTGAAATTTTCTGCTGTGGAACTTAAAAGGTCCAGATTTGCAATAGATCGCCTCACAGAGATTATAGGGTTACCCATGGTACTGCTGACAGAGACAGGCAAAATGTGAGATATGACCAACGTCCGAGATCTCGACACACATAGGTCACTTGCGGGTTTTGGAATGTTGAAGGTTGATGTAAAAATGTAGAAAGTGATAATTTTAAATCTCGCATGCGTTGTTCACAGACTATTGACCTGGACATAATAGGAATCTCAAAGACACATTTAGTGAGAGACGACTGTCTGTCTGTCCCGGGATATAAATGGTTCGGTCATAACAGAACTACTTTGCACAAACGAGCACTCAGAAGGTCCGGTGGAGCTGGATGGCTCATCAAAGACTCTATAATAAATAATTATAATGTTTCTGTGATTGACTCCTCATATGAAGGAATCTTGTGGTTAGAAGTGGCAGCTAAAAATCTCCCAAATACAATATTAATGAGAATGGCTGTTTGTTTCTTGCCACCTGGATGTTCATCACGACATGTGAATGCAGCTGAATTTTTAGACACTTTACTCCATCAAGTATACGAATATCAGCACAATGGTATCACGATGATCAGTGGTGATTTTAACAGCAGGGTAGGCTCGCTCTTTGACTGCATAGTAGGAGTCGATGAAATACCACCAAGAAATATTATAGACACAACGACAAATGGGTATTGTAATTTTTTATTAGACTTTTTATTCAGTGCCGAATTTTACCTTTTGAATGGCAGGAACTTTCATAATAACGACTACACCCGTGTGGGCAGTACATGTTGCTCCGTAGTGGACTATTGTTTGATTCCACATGAAAAACTAGACTTGTTCACTGAATTTAGGATTACACACGCGCGTGAATTATTCCAGAGCAGTGGCTGTGTGGGTGAAATGGATCCACGGAGCGGTATTCCTGACCATTCTCTGCTCTCATGGCACCTGAAATGGATCATGAATATCTACAAACGCCACCCAGGACACAAAGGGTTAAACTTAAAAAGTATGATCTAGACTCTATACCATTGAACTACGTGACCTCCCCTGAAGTAATATCACAGATTGAAAAAGCCACCTCACAATTAGAAATGGCAGTAGAAACACAGACAGCCGTAAATGATTTGAACAATGAGATCACCACTATTGTGTTAAATCAGATGGAGCAATATATCCCACATCGTGTTATCACAGTTCCTCCCCGGGAGCGCAAGGGGCGCCATTCTGAGAAGCCCTGGTGGAATGATGAACTATCGACTATGTGGTTAATTGTTGACGCAGCTGAAAAACGATATCTTAAGGCACAAGGCGCCCTCCGCTGTAAACTCAAAACATACTATGTGAGACAACCAAAAAAGTTCTCTAAATATGTCCAAAGAGCCAAACGCATTATTTGGCATAAGATACAAGACGAATTGGTGTCGTTAAATGAACGAAACAAACCCGAATTCTGGAAGAAAACAGGACGAATGGGAGCGAGAAATCAAAAAGTGCCTCAGATACCATTTGAAGTAGTACTAGGAAATGACAGTACTAGTAAAGACCCAGAGACTGTCCTAAAGGTGTGGGCGGATGCCTTTTCTGGTCTACTTAATCCAGATATCACAGACTCAGAAAATTGTGATACGGACCATGACGACAATGTAGCAGCAGCAAACGACGGCACAGCCCTGAACGTTGACATCACCTTACGAGAGGTCGCAGAGGCAGTCGGGATGGCACACAAACATAAAGCACCCGGAGTGGACGGAATCCCTGCAGATGCACTAAAAACGCCTCGTATTGTTGTAGCATTACACAAACTATTTTCTATTTGTTTTTAAAACAGTGTAATTCCAAGTGAGTGGACAAAATCTATCATTAATCCTATTCCTAAAGCAGGATCCAAAGACTCCAGAGATCCATTACAGGCCCGGGGGATCAGTTTAATCCCATCTATGTGCAAAATTTACTGTTATATTTTAAATAAAAGACTAAGCAAGTGGACAGAAGACAATTCTGTTGTGAACGATTGTCAAAATGGTTTTCGTCAAAAGCGATCTACTATAGATCATCTTACAACTCTGACTATAGTGAGTGAAAGTAGAAAAGCGGAACGCAAGCCCACATTTGTTGCCTTTATTGATTTTAAAAAAGCACATGAAAATATTAATTGAACCCTGTTGTGGCATAAGCTCATACATGTGGGAATTTCTGGTAAATTTATTGAGAGTGTTAGATCATTATATAAAGATACTAAAAGTTCTATTAAACTTCAGCATATGTTATCCGACTGGTTTCCAGTGGTGGCAGGTGTAAAACAGGGGTGTACCTTATCTCCTTTGCTTTTTAATTTGTATGTTAATGATTTGCATAAGGCTATTGCTGATACTGGTAAAGGCATAATGATTGATGATATGAAAATTAGTATGCTAATGTACGCTGACGATGTAGTTTTAATGGCAGAGTCTGAAAATGATTTGCAAGTTATGTTAAATTCATTAAGCAACTGGTGTACACAGTGGAAGTTATTGATAAATAGAGCCAAATCAGGCATACTACATTTTAGACCGAATAATTTAGAGGCTACGCAGCACATATTTCAATTTGGGGACGGTAACATAAGTATCATGAATTCATATAAGTACCTTGGTTTACAATTAACAGACCGTTTAGATTTAACACATAGATTACTGCTAAAGTTGTAGCCCAATCGGCGAATAGAGCACTAGGATTGCTAATTTCTCAAGTAAAAGCTATGGGGGGAGTTTCATATAATTGTTGTATAAAATTGTTTGACAGCTTGATATGGTCAGTTATTAATTATGGGGCTGCGATATGGGGCACCCGTAGTTACCCCTGTATTGACGCTGTGTTCAATCGGGCATGTCGCTTCTTCATGGGCGTTGGCCAACAGGCACCCGTAGCTGCTATTCAAGGCGACATGGGTATCACCCCTCCGTTGATTAGACAATACAGTGAAATACTCCGACAATACAGTCGTCTACAATTAATGCCACACAGTAGAGTGAACTACAAAGTGTATATGTGGGCTAAAAATAAACGGTCTATAAGAAAGCGAGGATGGGTAGGACGAGTGGAAAAAATCTGGGATGATATGGGTATTAGAGAATAATTAAATTTATATAGTGGCAGAGAGCGTCAAGATTTCTAAAAGAGGAGGCAATGGCGAAACATATAATTAAGTGGAAAAATAATTTAGAAAGAGAAGAGGCTATACGTGGAAATGGTAAAAATAAGTTAAGAACCTATCGGATTTTCAAAACTAATTACTTCACTGAAAAGTATCTTCATATTAAATCACCACGGTTACGCAGTGCAATGGCAAAGTTTCGTTGCGGTATTGCACCGATTAATATAGAAATTGGAAGATACTATGATATATCCGCAAATGAACGATGAAATACATGTGCTTCTCTATTGTTCAATGTATAATTGTGTCGGAGATCAACTGTTCAATCATGCTGTATATATTAACAATACTTTTATGTCACTGAATGATTCAGAAAAACTTCATTTTATTTTCACCAACAATGATATTACGTATAGATGTGCCAAAACCTGCAATGAAATTTTAACTATACGGAGTAATCTTACCACAAATGAACGTTTTTAGTTGCATATGTGTATATACGCATTACTGTGGATATTACATAATTATACTTTTAAAAATAATTTGATTTTTTTTTTCTCACTGTTTCATCTCACTGTTTCATCTGTACATATTTATCACTCATCCAATTATCATATCATCTTATCATTAGCATGTTTTCACTCATTGCATTAGCCATATATGGTAGTGGTCAGCGCCGCTGCCTTTCACGCCAGAGTTCGGGGTTCGGTTCCCGGTCTCGGCGGTTTGAAGGAAACAAAAATGTTTCTTCCCATCCACGTGTGAAAGTCAGTATTGTGAGGAGCCTCCGTGACCGAGAGGTAGCGTGCTCGGCCTCAGACCGCCAGGGCTCGAATTTCGAATCCTGTGTCTGGAGGACAGTGTCATCTCATTCATCTCACCATCTTCAGGAGGTTCTCCTGGCCCAGTTTAGCCTATATGTGCACAAATGTGGCCTAAAGCCCGATTCATTTCATTTATTTCATTTGCATTAGCCATATATATAGTCATATAATGTGATGTTTGCTTTTAGTATACTTGTTTTCTTTTTATGCCTCTCGCAATTCTGTATGAATGACAAGTGTTGACAGGGTGAGACCGAAATAAATGTTTTACTTCTACATGTTAGTTTTCGTCGGTTGGCGTTCTCACCCAACCTTTCATTAACAATAAATACTTCAAGGGTCTTACAAAGCCTTAAGAGTCTATTATCGTAGTTGTTAACAACTTTATCAACATTATTTCTGCTCTGTGGAATATCACAGCTGTTAAGAGACATTTCGTTACAAAGATATTCATTTTCGTGATCTGATACTTTAAAATAATCCTTTAAAGTAGCTGTTCTTGCATTTAGATCACCAGCAATACATATATAAAAATCTTCATTTTTAGACTTTAAATCAATAAAATTATCTTCAATGTCATCAAATATACAGATATTGGTAAGTAAGTATTTTACTTACTAGAGATATTAGAGTAGTTAAGAGTTGTCTGGTGGTACATATATTAGGCATAAAACCATGTCTCTTTGGTCGTTGTTACCTTTAAATTTCAACCAAAGGGAATCTTGCTGTGTATTGTTAATAAGAGACACTCTACTTTGTACATTTTTACTGATTAAAGCGGCGACTCCGCCTGAGGCCTTCCTCTCAAACAGTCTATTTTTCGTGATCAGCTTAAAGCCTGGAAAAGCAATTTGGTCTAATTCGTCTAGTTTCGTTTCTGTCATCAATATCACATCATAATTGTTTATAAAGCTATAAAATTCAAAACTTTTCATTCTGATTTTTTACACCACATACATTTATAAGCGAGATTACAAGTATTGTTGGTTGTGTTGGTGTGTTCTGTTGATTTTGATTGTTCGTTGATGGGGTGTGTTGTGTTGAAATGTTCGGAGGTGTGTTCTGGTGAAATTGAGTGTTAATAGTTCTAGTGTGCTGTGTTGAGATGTTTAGAGGTGAACAAAATGTTAGCAAATCGCTGTGACCTTGAAATGACCTTACCATGACCTTGGGATAACTCCTTTATGGTACCAAACACCAACCGATGTCACATGTGTACTTGGGTTGGGTTTCGACCGAGTTATATAAAGTGCTAGTCCAACAATCTATTCTCAACCGTTTTGAGCTGATTTGACCTCGTTATGACCTTACCAAGACCTTGGGATAACTCCCCTATGAAACCCACGGCCAACCCATGTCTCCATGTGTACTTGGCTTGAGTTTCAACCTAATTAGGCCTATATGACACATTCGTATACAACCCTAAGGGTAAAGGGTACCATACTTCGATGACCTCTGGTGACCTTATCAATGCATAGAAAATCTGCAGACCACCTGAAACTAACTTGGTACATAGTAAGGTTCAAAAAAAATATGGTCTACAAAAATGCCCAGGTGGGGGGAGGGTTTCGACTTTCAGCCCATGGTCTAATATCTGAATAGATTGCGAACAATGTTTTTTTGTTAACATTAACTGCGTGCATAGAAGCGCTAATTGAAAATAACACACTCGTGAAATTCAAGCGGGATATGTTGCAGTATAGATCACTGTATATGATAAATGATACCCTGTATGATATATACTTTGATATGAGAATAAGTGTGTAACGTATACTATTCATTTCAATAATTGATATTTTTATTTGATTACTTCCCGATGGGTCATCGTTTTTTATATGCCTGCTGGGATTGACTAAAGGGCAAGTCACCGATGTGTTTTGAAGTTAATTTACGGCTAGTAGTAATTATGCTCAACGACCTGTTAATTACGCCATTATTTGATCTACCATTAACTGGAGCGACCCTTCTCTTGAGTGCAATAAACAAACACTTTGCAATGGCATTTCACATCTGCAATTATCTAATCCTTAAAATGTCTCTCCTCAACAAAATACATAGTAAAAACAATAATTTCTACCAAATGGGTTCCATTTGCATGTCGCCCACCACGCATGTCATTTATATATGCGACATGCGGTGAATTTAATAGTGGAGATATGAAGATATTATGAATCTACACAATATATTTAAATACAAGTTTACGTTTCCTCTTATGCTTATTGCTCACACAGTAGGCATATACTATGTATTATGTAAAATGTTTTAAATTCATGATTATTATTATTATTTGTATGGAAATGTAGAATTTGGGTCTTTGGACACCTTAGTAGGCCTATATGACTGGTCGATACCAAGGATTACACACTATTTATGTTACAAGAAGATGTTATGTGAAACGAGAATACATTTTTATTTAAATACGAGGTTCATTAATATATGTAACAACCCTTTGAGTCCCAAGTTGTACATCTTGCATCATGAATGTAATATGTTACTCATATTTTTATTGCTTAAGATTAAATGTATATTTATATAATCAATAGAACTACGGGAATTGTATGCATTGCAACATAGGCTAATTCCAAAGAACAGCACACAACTATATTTCATAGTTCGTCAAACTTTGCTAATCAGGTAGCTATGTATAGCACTGGGAAGTGGTCATCTAATTTCGGCAGTCAGGTAACTATATGCATGGTGATGTTCAGTAATCATCTAGATTTGCCAGTCAGTTAGATATGTATAGCTCTGGCCAGTGGTCATCTAATTTCGCCAGTCAGCTATATGCATGGCGCTGGCCAGTGGTTATCTAATTTCGCCAGTCAGTTAACCATATCCATGACGCTTAGTCCGAGCTTGACGTGAACAGCATGGTTCAACGTCAGAGATTGACAGCATAGCAAAAGCTGTGGTTTCTATGCTGATGGTCAGTGTAAGCTAAGACCAAAAATTTAATAAAAAATGTGAGTGTAGCCCTATTTAGATGATAAATTCACCTATATAGACAGGGCTTTAAGTGCCCACGTTAAGGCATTATTCTAATAAGATGTACATCTGTCATTACAGAACGATATAAAAATAATTCATCGAACAATGACGCAGTAATTCATTGCGCAATCGATCGGATGCGCACCGTATTTTTGGGGCACAACTTTACGAATGGCAATGATTACAGATTCTGTATCGCACACAGAGTCTGTTATACGGACTAATGACGCTGGTCAGTAGTCATCTAATTTCGCCAGTCAGGTGACTATGCATAGCGCTGGCCAGTGGTCATCTAATTTCGCCAGTCAGCTAACTATATGCATATCGCTGGTCAGTGGTCATCTAATTTCGCCAGTCAGTTAACCATATTCATGGCGCTGGCCAGTGGTCATCTAATTTTGCCAGTCAGCTAACCATATCCATGACGCTGGTCAGTGGTCATCTACTTTCGCCTGTCAGGTAACTATATGCATAGCGCTGGCCAGTGGTCATCTAATTTCGCCAGTCAGCTAACTACATGCATAGCGCTGGTCAGTGGTCATCTAATTTCGCCAGTCAGCTAACTATGTGTACAACTCTGGTCATTGTCCATCTAATTTCGCCAGTCAACTAACCATATGTACAGCGCTGGTCAATCCTTAATTTTATTTTGTCTTCTTAATATGGACATAATATGTGAACATATCCATAGACTAGTATTGCGTATGTTTTTTTTAAATTTTACGCATTTATCAGTTAAGCGAGAAATAAATACGCAATTTAATTTCAGACATGCATGTCTAAATTAAGAAATACAGGAATAACTGATAAACGGGGCTTTCCGCACCCTTGCTACGTTGCCACAGCAACCCAAAATTTAAAAGACTTCCGCAATTCCAGTCTATGGACATGTTCACATATTAAAGAAGTAGGTCTTTATTAAGAAGCCGAAATAAAATTATTGATTTTTTGATGATTTTAGCCTGATTGTGTCGGCTTTAATACAAAAGACATGTAATACTCTAGGCAACAGAAGGTTAACATTAGATAAATATAATAGACTAGTCGCAGAAGATTAATATTTGAGACACGTGATATCAGAGACCCCACAGGATTAATACATGTGTTACTCTAGTCCGGAAAGGATTTATAAATAAAACATATGATACTCTAGGTATGAGAAGGTTAATATAGAAGAAATATGGTAATCTAGTCCACAGAGCGGTAATACACGAGACACACGTGATGCAATCGACCCTCTGGAGGGGGTTAATACACATCAAACTGTAGCCTATAGAGAGTTGATAAATAACATCTATGAAACTCTAGGCATGAGTAGGTTAAAATAAGATAAACATGATAGTGTAGTCTACAGAGGGTTAAAACATAAGAAACGTGATACTCTAGACCACAGAGGCTTAATATTTGCGATAGTCTAGTCAACAGGGGGTTAATAAATCAGACGTGTGATACTCCAGACATCAAAAGGTGAATATAGAAGAAATATGATAGTATAGTCTACAGAGAATTACTATTAGAGAGACGTGATACTAGCTACTCTCTGGACCTCAGAGGGTTAATACATGTCAAACTCTAGCCTATAGAAGGTTAATAACGAACATTCATGATGCTCTAGGCATCAGTAGTATAGTCTACAGAGGGTTAATATTTGAGACACGTGATATTATCGACTCTCCGGACCTCAGAAGGTTGATACACGTAATACTCCAGCCTATAGAGGGTTAATAAATAACATATGTGATGATTAAGGCATCAGTAGGTTAAAATAAGATAAACATGGTAGTGTAGTCCACATAGGGTGAATATATTAGAAACGTAGTACTCTAGACCACAGAGGGTTAATACTTGCGATAGTCTAGTCAACAGAGGGTTGATAAATAAGAAATGTGATACTCCAGACATCAAAAGAAGAATATAGAAGAATAATAGTTTATACCACATAGGGTTAATATCAGAGAGACGTGATACTATCTACTCTCTGGACCTCAGAGGGTTAATAAATGTCAAACTCTAGCCTATAGAAGGGTAATAACGAACATTCGTGATGCTCTAGGCATCAGTAGGTTAAAATAAGTTAAATATGATAGTGTAGTCCACAGAGGGCTAAAACATTAGAAACATGATACTCTAGACCACAGAGGGTTAATACGTGTGATACTTTAGTCCACAGAGGCTTAATAAATAAGACATGTGATACTCTAGGCATCAGAAGGTTAACATTGAGAAAGTATGGTAGTCTAGTCGACAGAGGGTTAATTCATGAGACATGTCATGCTCTAGACCCCAGAGAGTTAATACATGTGCTACTCTAGAATGGAGAGTGCTAATACATAAGATATGTGATATTATAGGCATCAGAATGTTAATATAAGACAAATCTGATAATCTTATCTCTTGGGGATGAGGGGCTCAGCTGCACATTGTGTAAACTTCACCACGGGAGAGTGAAGCGCTCGCCACACACTGGGTGAATCTCATCTTTCAGCCTAGTTATGGATGAGGGGCCCGCTGCACACTGACCAAACCTCATCCTTAGGATGGATGAGGGGCCCGCTGCACACTGGGTAAACCTCATCTTGCAGGGCCAGGTAGGGATGATGGGCCCACTGCACACTGGATAAACCTCGTCTCCCAAGAGGGATGAAGGGCCCACTGCACACTAGGTAAACCTCCTCTCTCAGGAGGGATGAGGGGCCCACTGCACACTGGATAAACCTCCTCTCTCAAGAGGGATGAAGGACCCACTGCACACTGGGTAATCCTCCTCTCTCAAGAGGGATGAAGGGCCCACTGCACACTAGGTAAACCTCCTCTCTCTGTGTAAACTCCACCCTGAGAGAGTGAAAGGTTCGCTACACACTGGTTGAACCTTATCTTTCAGGCCCAGTTATGGATGAGGGGCCCACTGCACACTTCCGGCTAAACTGCATCTTCAGGAGGGATGAGGGCTCGCTGCACACTGACTAAACCCTTATCTCTCAGAAGGGATGAGGGGCCCACTGCACACTAGGTACACATCATCTGTTAGGAGGGATGAGGGGCCCACTGCAGACTGGCTAAATCTCATTCTTAGGATGGATGAGGGGCTGGTTGCACACTTGGTAAACCTCATCTTTCAGGGCCAGCTAGGAATGAGGGGCCCACTGCACACTGGGTAAACCTCATCTCTCAAGCAGTGTTAGGGATGAGGGGCTCACTGCACACTGGGTAAATCTTATCTCTCAGAAGGGATGAGGGGCCCACTGGATATAGGTAAACCTCATCTATCAGGCAGGGTCAGGGATGAGGGGCTCATTGCACAATTGATAAAACTTATCTCTCAGGAGGGATGAGGGGCCCACTGCACACTAGGTAAACCTAATCTCTTAGGAGGGACGAGGGGCCCACTGCACACTAGGTAAATTTCATCTCCCAGTATAGATGAAGGGCTGGTTGCACACTGGGTAAACCTCATCTTTAAGGCAAAGTTAGGGATGTGGGGCCCACTGCACACTGGGTTATTGGTTCACCTCATCTCTGAGGCAGAGTCAGGGATGAGGGGCCCACTGCACACTGGGTTAGCCTCATCTATTAGGCAGAGTCAGAGATGAGGGGGTCTCTGCACAATTGATAAACCTCATCTCTCAGGAGGGATGAGGGGCCCACTGCACACTTGGTAAATCCCATATCTTAGGAGGGATGAGGGGCCCACTGCACACTAGGTAAACCTCATTTCTCAGGAGGGATGGGGGGCCCACTGCACACTGGCCAAACCTAATCCTTAGGAGGGATGAGGGGCCTGCTGCGCACTGGCTAAACCCTTATGTCTCAGAAGGGATGAGGGGCCCACTGCACAGTAGGTAAACCTCATCCTTAGGAGGGATGAGGGGCTGGCTGCACACTTGCAAACTTCATCTCACGGAGATGAGGGGCTGGTTGCACACTGTGTAAACTTCGTCTCTCAGTAGGGATGAGGGGTGGTTGCACACTGGATAAACCTCATCTCTCAGGAGGGATGATGGGCTGGCTGCACACTGGTAAACTTCATCTCTCAGGGATTAGGGGCTTGTTGCACACTAGGTAAACTTCATCTTTCAGGTTCAGTCAGGGATGAGGGGCTACTGCACACTATAGGTACACGTCATCTCTTAGGAGGGATGAGGGGCCCACTGCACACTGGCTAAACCTCATCCCTAGGATGGATGAGGGGCTGGTTGCACACTGGGTAAACCTCATCTCTCAGGAGGGCTGAGGAGCCCACTGCACAATCGCTAAACCTCATCCTTGTAAGGGATGAAGGGCTCGCTGCACACTGGGCAAACTTCATCTGTCAGGGATTAGGTGATACTGGTACAATGAATGGCCCCGGAGTGCCAGATGGAACATACTCCACTCATCAATGTAGTTGTTTTTGAAAATTAGAAATGCGAACATATTTATTGTGCTAGTCGAATGGACCCAGTGTAATGCTTCTTTTGACAACCAATAAGAAATCTCGTTACGTCATTCACACTTTAATTGCCTTGCATACACCACAGCGGGCTGTATAACTCTAATTTTCCTTCATTTCGTCCGCCACGGTGTATCAAAGGCACAAAATTACCGGTTCCACGCCCCGTCACGGGAAATGAGAGAGGATTTAACTGTTATTTGCACCGTCATGGGTAATCCAACGCATTTTTCTTGCCTTGTGTGCCCCGTGACGGGGCAAATAGACCCGGCCATAATATTATGCATTTGACCTGATAAATAATTGTCAAAATATCAATATTTATAATTAAATATTTTTTTCTGAGATTGGCGGTAGGCCTATAGGTGAAATTGCTGTGAATAATCTAGCTAAAATAGACTATTATCTATTACTTGACCATCCATATATCAACAATTACTATTACTTTTTTTGTGATCTATTACCATTTCCATGATCACTATTATAGTGAAATTGCTGCTAGCTATTACACATTACTATTACCCCATCTCAGCTCTCAACAAGGTTCCATATCATCGCCATGAGGTCGTCAAGATATCGCCACGACATCGTCAAAACATTACATTACACCCCGACGCATCGTTGAAGGATCACCGACCGTCGCCGATTCTAAAAGTACATCGTTAACTTGTAGGATACCTACTTCGCTTGTTTAATGTGGCAGTCGTTCCCACCCTCCCGGACGCCATGAGTCTGTGGATGACTGCCTCGTTTTGGTACTTCGGTGCCGTGCGCATGGGGCCGAGTCCCATGCGGCCGTGGTACTTTTCCCGCAATTACGATAGAACTCTCAGCGACTGCGGACGTGCAGCGGGTCGCCCGCTCTGAGTTTAGCTAGACGTGTCGTGCGCGGGGTTGTACGTTGCTATTATCCAATGTCTAGACAAATAAATATGATAAGCAGAAGAGGAGTTTTGTGAGTTAATCAGAACCGTTGATCCGACAGGGAGATGAACATTCCCATACTGGTGACCCTGACGACTGATAGAGAACGCAATAGTGTTTTCACCAAGAATCAAGTTGAAAACCGCTGTTTTCAAGGATAGTTTTTTTTAAATATTAAGGGATTTTTTTGAAAAAAATCATGAGCATTTTTTTCACCAAGGTACGTGAAAGCTGTAGGTCATATTAATATGCCAGTTTAAACTAGATAGAAAGAGTTATCAGAGGAGAAGTATGTTTTTTACGTCGAAAACGGCGTAATTTTCCTATTTTTGACGAAATTCCACGTGTTTGGCGCTTTTTCAAGATGGCGACCATGTCGGTTTTTCTAGAAGAACCCTGAATTTTTTTCTCATAGACTTAGTCTATATCATTTTAATAGTAAGAGTTTTTAAAATGCTTTCATCCTATTAATGCCACTGTAGGCGAGTAGGAAGTGGGTGTTTTCGAAAACTCCTTTTAATCATTGATCGCCATAATTGGGTGAATCGATTTTAAAGTTCATAGACAAGCCTTGTCATTTTTCGATTTTTAAGTAAAAATCGACAAAAAATGATAAAATATCGCTTCGACTCAGATAACCTTTATTAGGATTAGGGCCAAATAAAATTGTTCGCCTAAATGAATGTCAATAAATGGTCCTACTTGGTCTGTTAAATATATTTCCAGGACCCTAGGTCAATATTTTATTATTATTACGATATGATATTTCAGAGAATGCTGATTGTTACAAATGTATTTGGTAAGTGAGCGCCATATTGGATGCTGGTTCCCCTTGTTTAGCTAATCGCCCGCCGTGGGCAAACAAGTGTCCCACCATAACCGACATGCACTTGGACAGTGGACCTGTGTCGCCTCATCACATTAGCATAAATTAGACCGCCATTTTGATTAAGTGGAGCAGACTATTCATGTGTTCAAATTATACACGGTCTAGTCTCAAATAAAAAAATTTTGAAGATAACTATTATCAGGACAGCGAGGAAAACGAAGTTCGATTCCGAGAGGCAGACGACGAGTATCAACAACTCAAAGAAGATTTTGCTTGCATTGCTCGAAATAGACGCTCGAGACATCACTTTAGGAGCGATTCATCTAAGAGTCCTTCACCACGAAGAAGACAGCCTCCGAGACGTTCAACGAACTTGCCTAAGTTTAAAATAGCTACGTTTTATGCTACGGACGTTGAGCTTTGGTTTAACCAGATTGAAACTCAGTTTGATCTTCATCAGATCCACGACGATGACGAGCGATATAGTTTAACCTGCACAGCACTCTCGGGCGAGGTCGCATCAGACGTGAGGGACGTTCTACTTCAGCCTTTCAGATCGCATAAATATGAAAGCTTGAAAACCATTTTGATCGAGCGACGTGGTTTGACAACACCCGAACGGGTCAATAAAGTGATTTCAGGAGAAAGGATGGGCTCAGACATTCCCTCACGCTTCCTAAGGCGTCTACATAAGACAGCAGGCTTTGGAACGAAAGCAATTGTTGGAAAGGCGGTCATACGCCAAGCATTCATCCGGCAGATGCCTGCTTCAATCCGCGCTCATTTAGCAACACAACCAGACAGTGCCACACTAGAAAGTTTGGCCATGTTTGCCGACAGGGCACTTGCCTCCGAAGCAGACGTAGAAGAGAGTAAGCCAGGGGTTGCGGAGATAAAAGTTGACGAAACCACTAAGTTAGTTGGGTTGCTTGAGGACTTATCAAAGAGACTCAAAAAGTTAGAAACCGCGACTGCAACTGAGAAGAAGAGAAATCAAGGACGTGGACGTGTAAATAACCACTATACTCCTAGGCCTACATTTATTCCCAATGTACAGGCCACAGACTTTGTTCCTAACAAACCTGGTAATTATAATAATGCACAGCAAAACCCTCGCCCTTTCGTTCCGCCGCCGAATGTACAGCAAAATAATGCATCTAAATAATAGATACGGCTAATGCACCTGTCTGCTATTTTCACCAGACTTTCGGTGACAAGGCACACACGTGCAGGAGCCCCTGCGCATTTTCTTTAAACTGCTACGCCAGAGCAAGGTTGCGACTCTTTCATCTGGCGGTATAACTGAGACGCGACATGACTCCGCGGAAGCTACTTTTCCCAAGTTATTTCACTCTGAGTTATTGTATGTCGCAGACAAAAGACATAAATGTAAGTACTTGATTGACACAGGTGCAGCTGTCAGCGTTTTGCCGAAATCTTGCGCTAACAGGATTTCGGACGCAGACTGCCTCCCCCTGGTGGCAGCGAATAACACTACTATAAATAAATACGGCAACTCTAAACGCGTCGTCGAAGTCTGCTTAAAGCGCGAATATCTGTGGACATTTATGGTAGCGGATGTGAAGCAACCCATAATTGGGGCTGACTTTTTGATTCATTATAATTTACTAGTAGATTTGAGAAGTCGATGTCTTCGGGACATGAGAACAGGTCTAGCTATTGTCGCTTCACTGTCATCGATCAGACCACTGGCTTTGAACAGAGTAGACACTGTTCAGAATGAGTATACTAAACTTCTCGGTCAGTTCCCGGAACTGACTCGCCTTACGACAAAGGGTGAGACCGTTAAACACGTTATAGCGCACACAATAGCCACCAAAGGACACCCGGTGTTCGCGCGCCCACGAAGATTGGCACCCGATAAGCTCGTTACCGCAAAACGCGAGTTCGATGAAATGATAAAATTAGGGGTCATTGAACCCAGCGACAGTGAGTGGTCCTCAGCGCTTCACATGGTACCAAAGAAAAATGGCGATTGGAGACCATGTGGGGACTACCGCAGCTTAAACGCTCAGACTGTACCCGACCGTTATCCGATTCCACATATTCAGAATTTCACGCAGCGTTTAGCCGGCTCGAAGATTTTTTCAAAGATCAATTTGATTAGAGCTTATTACCAAATTCCGGTGGAACCGTCTGATGTACATAAGACAGCCGTTACTACACCTTTTGGTCTGTTTAATTTTACTAGGACACCGTTTGGTCTACGAAATTCCGGTCAAACGTTTCAGCATTTTATAGACCACGTTACACGCGGACTTGATTTTGTTTTTTTATATTTGGATGACCTACTGGTAACCAGCCCAGATCATAAAACGCATAAAAAACATCTACGAATTATTTTTGCCCGACTAGCCGAATACGGAATAATAATTGGTCCTGAGAAGTGTCAGTTCGGTACAACTGAATTAAGTTTTTCAGGCCACCACGTTTGTGCCGAAGCTGCCAACGAAGGCCATACAAGACTGTCAACGAAGTCAAATTTCGACTTGACGTGGGATCAAAATGCAGAGTCAGCATTTACAGAGTCCAAACAAATATTGGCAAACGCTACTCTTCTGGTAAACCCAGACCCTATGGCTCAGATAAACATCACGTGTGACGCTGGCGATGTCGCCGTCGGTGGCGTGTTGCAGCAGTATTTGAATGGTATGTGGCAGCCACTTTCTTTTTTCAGCAAGAAGCTGAATCCAGCAGAGAAACGTTATAGCTCGTTCGACCGTGAGCTTTTGGCAGTATATGCCACCATTAAACATTTTAGACATAATTTAGAAGGACGAATTTTTTTCGTAAATACCGATCATAAACCCTTGACGTTCGTAATGTCATCCGTCACTGAACGCGCATCCCTATGACAAACACGACATTAAGCTTTCATAGCTGAATTCACAACCGACATTAGATATGTTAAAAGTGAGACAAATTTCGTCGCCGATGCGCTGTGACGACCATCAGTTTCCGCGATAGATGATGGACCAGTGATAAACTATAAGGAGTTAAGTATCGACCAAGCTAAGGACGCGGAATTCACGAGATTGAGACACTCGACTACATCCACTATGAATTTTAAACTACTCAAATCATTCGATAATCAATTAATCTGGTGTAATGTGTCCATGTGACATAACCGGCCGTACCTTACAGCGAAATTTTGCAGAAAAGTTTTTTCAAGCTTACACGGTTTAGGCCACCCATCTCATAGAGCTACAAAATCTTTGATTAATACACGATTTGTTTGGCATGGCATGAATATTGACATTGCTAGATGGTGTCGTTCCTGTAAGGGTTGTCAGACTGCCAAAGTTTCACGTCACAACACACCAGTTTTCAGAAAGTTCACTGAACCTACCGGGCGATTTGATCATGTCCACATTGATATAGTCGGACCTTTACCGTACGCTAATGGCTTTAGATATCTACTGACTTGCGTCGATCGTTTTACACGTTAGCCGGAAGCCATACCTATTGTAGATATTCGGGCCGAAACGGTCGCCGATGCTTTCTTCAGCAGGTGGAAAGCACGTTATGGTACTCCAGCTACTATCACCACAGATAGGGGCGCTCAATTCGAGTCCAAATTGTGGGATAGTTTATGTAATAAATTCGGGATTATACGGAATCGTACCACGAGTTACCATTCTCAGTCGAATGGCATGGTCGAACGTTTCCACCGTCAATTGAAAGCCACCATTATGGCGCACGAATCACCGATCCCGTGGACTATCACGTTACCCGCTGTACTTTTAGGAGTTCGTTCCGCAGTTAAAGAGAGACTAGGCAGGTCGGCTGCCGAGATGATATACGGGACAACCCTTAGACTCCCAGGAGAGTTTACGAAACAGTACACCTTCGACGCTAACACTGATTTGGAGAACTACTCAGACAAGCTACGCGTAGCCATGTCGCGTCTCCGTCTATGTCCGCCATGTGACACACAACAGAATAACATTTTCCAATATAAGGAAATAGCAACATGCACACATGTTTTCTTGCGCCGAATCGCAATTGCGCCGCCTCCGACCGCCCCTTACGACGGACCATATAAGGTTGTCGCGAGGAGTGGCAGAGTCATGAAAATCCTGATGAAAGGCAAGGTTGAGACGGTCTCCTTAGATCGAGTTAAACCCGCACATCTCGAGTGCGAGCCTAAGACAGGTACGAACACACAGCGTACTACGCCAAACAAACAACAGAGCTCGAAGACTACCAGGATCTCTAGTGGGAATCCACAGGACCCACCTAGACCTAGTAGTGCGAACACTCAGACGTCCAACAGGACGAGTGTTAAAAAGACACAGTCGACGGC
>CAXHKU010000315.1:0-26768 GCA_964017125.1 Flabesymbios commensalis
AGGTACTCAAAATAAGCGGAATGAGCTAACTAAGACGTTTATGATGATTTCAAAATGAAAAAAACCCTTTGTTCTTCGGTTTTATTTAAAAATATTTCAGCCATTCAAGGGTTAAGTAAAAAATAAAAGACGGGGGGGGGGGTATTACCTGATCATTCTTTGTGATAAATTTGACAGTCAACTCGTCCCGTAGAGTACAAATACTTGGGTCATTCATCATCTTCATGCATAGTGCCAAATTCTATGCACGTATTAAAAAATAGCCTACACACACTTGTTACACAATTAAAAACACGTCACCTATTGATTGACACTAGTTATATTAATAGAGGGGATAAATGCAGGGACGTCAGTATCACTTGAGACAAGGCGCAATATATATGCCTTCAATAATAATACAATCGCCCACAAAAAAAACTGGCTGTAAATTTCCTCAGAACAGATAAACACTTTGGTTTAATGGAAAAAAGTGAGGCTGGCCCACCTGAGCATCCTCCGTTGTCGGCATGAAGTCCATAGCCACTGGAACAAGCATTGCATGTGTCTGTTATGCCGTCATCGTCAGAATCAACACCCGAACATGTGACGCAATTGACCAAGCAAGCTAAAAAAGAAGTATATAAGACATAGGCCTATATATATTTAAAAAAACAACTTGTTATCGGGTACTTTAGCTACCCCTAAAATAATTAATGGGTATTTTACATAACCCCATAATTCCAGTCTTTTAGATAAGTTTGGAAATACAACTAAAAGACCGAAAACTATCATTCCTTTTAAAAGTGTCTAAATTATGGTGTTTTAAAAAAGACCCTATATATTTAGGGTTATACAAAAGAAAGACCCAATAATGAGGTAGTTTTATATGTATATATTATAAACACTCAAGCAGAGTGGTCACTACACGTCTGAGTCACTACACGTCATACAATGGTCCATGCAGGCTGAAAGAAAAAAATATATAGTTGTGAGCCACCTAGTGAGTCTACTAAATATTCCCTAGTTGGCAAATATTTACTAAATCTGCAGACTTCTTCATGCTAATTTACAGTGAATTCACAAAGTACAATATTTGGGCAATTTTATATAAATATACTGTACATGATAAATAAACTGATAAATGGTATTCACAACTATATCAGTCTGATATCACGTTATAACGATGCAGTATTTTAAATTTCTGACATATTTTGTAGAGTTAGTTTCATGATTGTGCAACTTAAATGTCACTATTTCCGCCACGAAAATATTTGACATGTTTGAATCATCCCTGGAACGAGCCTCTCCACTGAGTGTTTTAATCTCCCCCCCCCCCCCTACCCCAGAAAAATATTTGCCCTAGAATTGTCTTGTAAAGGTGGGTAGGCTACTTCAAATATTTTAAGTGAAATCCCCCCTTCCTTCCTCGAAACATCGTTTCCTGAGAAACTGTTTCAACTAAGAGAAAATACTACGAAATCCTGACGCCATTTTTTAGGAGCCGGAATATTAGCAAAATATTTTATTTGAGCTAACGTTTCGTTTTATTTTTGATAGAGCATGGTAGTATTAGTATATATAGGCAATATACGACTCACTGCAGCCTACATAATTCATACATTCTGATTTAATTACTAAATGATGCACAATAAATATCATAATTATTGCAGGTTGTCAGCGATCACAAAGATCGGTGTTGTTATTATCATTAACCCTTACAGTGCGGAGATCGACTGTAGTCGTCAGAATCTGACGTCCACAGACGTCACATTCTGACGTCTAAAGTCGATCCCCGCACTGTAAGAGTACAAATATTTCTGATGGCCGTAGACCCATAACAGGTATTCAAATAAATCGGCAAGAGCTAACTAAGAAATTTATGATGATTTCAAATTGGAATAAACCCTTTGGTCTCCATGGTTTATACAAACTTAATTCAGCGTTGTAAAGGGTAACCCTTTAAGCCCTCACGATGCATTAAAACATCATTTTATATCTCTGAAAACAGACCTAATTATCCTACAACTAGGGGGTTTAGAATGAAAATTTACATCAAGCTGGTTCACCAGTACATGGCAATTTGCTTTAATTTTTAAATCACATAAAGTCATCTTCATCCACTACAAGTCGAGAATTGCGACAGCGATTCGCGGCTTGGAGTGAATGAAGATGACTATGGTAAATTCAGGCTTGAAAAGGTTAAAGCCCAGAGATCGATTACAAACGTCAGAATCTGATGTCAATAGAAGTCAAAAGACGTTCCCCGCACCGAAAGAATTAAAAAAATGTATAGTAATGACCGTAGACCCATAACATATGGGCATTCAAATGAAGCGAAAATAGCTAACTAAGACATTTATGATGATTTCGAATTGAATAAAAACAACCCTTCGGTCTCCATGGTTTGTATACAATTATTTCAGCGCAATAAAGATTAAGAAGTATTCTCGCTTGTCATTCTGTGGGTTTAGTTTTTCACCAGTATACTTACAAGCACATCCGCTGTTGTCTGATTTGAGTATATAATCACTGCGGCACTCGGTGCACATGTCTGCTCTACCGTCACTGTTTCTATCGGTACACGTGGTACAACCGGTCATGTCACTGCAGGCTACAAGAAAATATAGTAGTGAGCCTACTGGTGAGTGAAGAAAACGACGAATATTTCATTAAATAAGGGATCGACTGACTCTTACATGATACGTAAAGCAATATTCACACTCTTACATGAAACGTATCCTTTCAATTTTTAAAACAGCAAAAAAAGTAAAATTATTTACATGAACAACGGTATTAGATTTTGAGTGTAAATTTGCACAAAATTACAACACGACCCCGATGGAGATGTGAAAAATATATCTTCTTGTACAATGTAAATAATTATTACCAATTCGGTTCAAATGTTTACCAAACCTGTTGCAATCTGCACATAGATTGCTTGTTGCTGAAGAAACATGAAGTGAGTTTGGACAGTTTGAATAGAGCCCCGATGTGGTGTCATACGTATACCCAAATTTCACTCCTTTTTAGCCTCAGACACACGGTTTTCGAGATGTTGCAGTTTTGAATTCAACCAATTTGCTAAAGCTATTTCAATGGGATTTTTTCGAACTTTAACCCTGCGATACTCGTACACTATTGGTTGGATCGCTTAGAAAAAATATTGCAATATCACTATTCAGGTACCTTGGATTATTAAAGTTAAATTTCAAGCCGATTGGATAAAGACTGCGGGAGAAATAGGGTGGGAATTTTTTGCCCAAAACTTAAAGTGCAACAACAAAAGCTTCGTCCAAACTAACTACAAGGGAATTGTGACTTTTCAAATAACAATAATGTTTGGTCGAAGCTTTTTGTCGGCCATTTTGTTGGGTTATTTTTATCCTGACAGATTTATTGGAATTTCTGTTCACGGGTTTTTTTCAGCCATTTTGAATTAAAAGTCCCCACTAATACTTTTGTACTTTTATATAGATATATATTTGTTTGTGAAACGAAAACACATTCTAAATACATTGACTTGTCTCTCTGTTGGCTGATGCTGGCCCAACATTAAAAACAACATCGAATAGACGTTTCGTGTTTGATGGAATTGCAACTGTTATTTAAATTTTGTAATATAGCATTTAAGGGTTTATTCTTGCGCAATTAGGCTTGTACTCGCAAGTCCTCGAGCACTTACGCACTTGCAACTAGTACTTGTACACTTACTCTCCCAACATCAGTTAAGACTTAGTGATCCAGACGATTCTAAGTAAATAAAAAAAAAACATTTCTTAAAAAAGATACAGCATACAGCCTGACTATCTGAGAAACATTGTGTTAAAACTGCGAGTTCATTGTATGAAATCTCCGAGAGAAATAGCACTCTAGCATAGAAAAATAAAAACGAGAAAGAACCAAAGCAAACTCAATATATTTGTGCGTAGCCCAAACATGATAAACCCTTTCAGCGCGGGGATTGACTGCACCAGGGCCCCCGCCCCTTAAACGTATAAAAGGTTGTAGAGGGGTTATCTGGGAGTGAGGAGATGTCGGTTTTTACGGTGTGCACAACTAAATTATAAAATATGTCGTTAAGCACCTCTTTTTCACATAAATAAGCCTCCGACACATTTTCAGGAACGGTGTTTGTGACAACATAGTGAAATGCAAACTAAACGCGTACTAAATAATAATAATAATAATAATAAACTTTATTTCAAGAGGGTAACCATTTAGCAAATTTAATTGCTAATTTGCAATGGGCCCTCTAAAACATATATACAAATTCAAAATACAATATGTACATTTCAAATTAAAAAGTAAAGTACAAATACATATACACATACACACACATACACATATATATATATATGTAGTATCAACTAATTTAGAGTAAACAATATATTTAGCATATGGGTGATCAGTAATTACCGAAATAATGTTGAGTATATGAATTTTTAAAACTTGATAAAGAAGGTGCAGTTTTAATGCTATTTGGAATTTTGTTCCAAGAATTTACACCAGTATAAGTGAAACTTTTCTTGTGACATATCTGTGCGTGTAAATGGTTTGATTTAGATGATCTAGTACTATAGTTATGGATATTTTTAGTGTATTGAAATAATTCATTTAGACCTTGATTGTTGTTGTTATTTAAGCATTTATACACCTGTATTGATCTATGATAGTCTATTCTATCTGCTAAAGGCATCCAACGCAGTTCAGAGAAAAGTACATGGCTTCTTGTATTAATATCTTGGTTCAATATTATCCGCGCTGCCCTTTTTTGTATTTTTTCTAAATCTGCCAATACATATTTTGGACAATTACCCCATATTATACTGCAAAAATCGAAATAGGGTAAAATGTAACTATCATAAAATAATTTTCGAGCACTTAGTGGTAAAAAACATTTAATACTCTTCAACAAAAATAGATTTTTAGATATTTTCTTTCTTACGTGTGTAACATGGTCTTTCCAAGAAAGGGTAGCATCAAAGTGAACACCGAGTATCTTAGTACTATTTACACATGGAAGATCTACATTATTAATATTTACATTTAGTTTGATACCCTGACATTTACTTAATTTTTGTCTTGTGGCGATTAGTATAGACACACATTTGGGGATACTTAACATCATGTCGTTAACTAAACACCATTCGAATGCATAATGAACATCCCTTGATAGTTCTTGCTGAATTATTTCTACATTTGGACCTGATTTGGTTAGTGTAGCGTCATCAGCATAGAGTACTTCGTTGCAGCTCTTAAAGTAGAGGGGGAGATCATTAATATTGATTAGAAATAAAAGGGGTCCTAGTATCGATCCTTGTGGAACCCCGGATGTTATTTTGTGTGGAGATGAAACAGTTTTATCAATAGAAACACTCTGAGATCTATTTGAAAGGTAGGATTCAAACCAGAAGGTAGATGCAGAGCTACAATTATATAGTTTAAGTTTTTGAAGTAACAGAGAGTGATTTACTAGGTCGAATGCTTTACTGAGATCAAGCTGTACTAATCCAAAATAGTTTCCTGCTTCAAGAGCTTTATAAATTTTCTCTGTTAAAGTTATAAGGGCAGTTTGACATGATTGGTTTCTGCGGAATCCAAACTGGCTATCAGTTAAAAGTCTATGGTGTTGAAGATATTTATAAAAGTGTAAAAATACATGTTTTTCTAATATTTTAGACAAAAGAGGTAGGACTGATATAGGACGGTAATTATTGCATTCTTCTTTGTTGCCACTTTTAAATAGCGGGGTGACTTTTGCAATTTTCCACTGACATGGAAACATTGAAGTTTGGATACTTAGGTTGCATATATTAGTTATAGAACTAGAAATAGCTATGGCTGATCGTTTTAATATTTCAACGCTAAGGCCATCCAGACCAAAAGCTTTATTATTTGGCATAGATAATATTTGTTTAAAGACGAAGTCTTCACTAACAGGAGGTATAATAAATTTAGTTTCACTATTCATTTTGCTGTCTACAAAATTAGAAATCATTTCTACAGATGTAGGGGGTAAACTTGATTTTCTAACAGGTGTATACTTATCAGCAATAGTGGCAAAGTATTTGTTTAATGTGTCAGCTACTATTTCAGGATCTGAAATTAAATTACTATTTATCTGGAGAGATATTGGATTTTTTAATTTTGTGTTTGGACAAAGTTCTTTAACGTGCTTCCAAAGCTCTTTCGGTGAATTTTTGTTTTGCTCTATGGAATTAATGTAAAATTTCTTTTTCGAATTTCTTACTAGTCTTAAAACTCTATTTCGCCATATCTTATACTCAACATGATTGTTTTGCTTCTTGTATTTGTCCCTTTTATGCATCGCTGCTAAAATATCAGTTGTAATCCACTTTGGCTGGGTTGGGTGTTTACCACGCTTAGAAATAATAGGCATATGGTGATCTATCACAGAGTTAAATGCTTTATACCAGGATTGCAGAGCTACATCGGGATCTAGACTGGTTTCATAACAACAGTTAAAAGGCGTGTTTAACAGGTCATTTATAAACTGGTCTTCATCTAAGTACTTGGTACGCCTGTATCTTATTTCATTGGATGATTTCTTATTATTTGCAAATGACTTTTTCCAAGTCACACAAACTGGGTAATGATCACTTATAGCATAACAAGGCACTGAGCATTCAGTTATATTACTCAAATTTGAAACATATATATGATCAATAAGAGTTTTAGAAGTACTGGTAACCCTGGATGGCTTTTTTACAATTTGATGAAGGTTTAGATCTGTGAGTATGTTATTTAATTTTACGGCTTTGTGATCAGTTTTTTCGTTAGGCCTACAGTTGTTTGAAGCTTTTTCTGTATGCTCTATGTGATTAAGAAAATCTATGTTTATATCTCCTAGTGCTAACATTTCCTTGTTTTCATTGTAAGCTTTATCCAGCGCTGAGTGAAAATATTCTAACCAATTTATAGGGGCATTTGGTGGTCTATATAACATACAAATTAGAATGTTTGCGGATGATCTAAATACCAATTCTATCCACACAGTTTCAATATTTTCGTCTTCAAGATCGTACCGTCTTTTGTAATTTAAATTATTTTTAATGAAACACACTAGACCTCCCCCTACTTTACCTATTCTATCTCGTCTTTCTAAAAAATAATGATGTACTTGTAATGTGCTATCGTCAATGTTAAAATCTAGAAAAGTTTCACCTATACCGAATATATCTATTGATTGTTGATCGATACAAAGTTTGATTAAATCAAGTTTGCACATTAGTCTATTAACATTGAGATAAGCAACATTTAACCCCTTTGCGTTAAACCATCTGCATTGTTCATGTGGGTCTGTAGACATGGTAGATGAGGTGACAGTGGAGCGAGATTTACATAGTTCTGACGTGATCTCCACGTCGTGTAAGGAGGGACTGTTTATATTGTTCAAAACCGGGCTAGTAGGGGGCGAGGGCTCACATTGATCATTTGTTGTAGAAATCTGGCAGAGGGGGTTACATGTAAGTCCATCAGGGCAGGGATCATTGGTTGACTCTTGTCTCTCAGCACAACTCTGTGCCTCCGAGGGTCCGTTGACTGACCAGTCGTCTGACGTATGATAGCTGCACCAGGTGGCACTAGGTTGTGCCGTTGACGAGAGAAGTCGGGTGGAGGGTTGCGAATCTTCCTCTGTTGTGGCTGTATAGTTAACTTAGCATTTGTGTGAATATTATTGACCATCTTGTGTGAAGTAGATCCTCCATTTACTGGTACAGTGGTATCTAATGTGTGAAGTACACTGGCTATGCGTCCAGCTAGCTGTGACACTCCAACTGGATTTAAGTGAAGACCATCAGGTTTTAGTCGAGACACATCTGGGGTATTTACAGAGGAATTTAGATTGTTCTCAATGAAGATGTGTCCACGGCGCTGACAAGATGACTTGGCAAGTCTGTTGACTTCATCTATCGTCTTGTTTGTCTTTGAGCTGTTGTCAGTGCGATGGTGAATGCCACTGAATACAATATTGGACTGACATACTGACATAGCTGAGCTCGACATGTAGTCTGAAATCACCCGCATTATTTATTTCTTTACCTCCCGACCCCTTGAATTTTTTACCAAAACAACTGGAATCATCCACACCACCAGTCATGGGGCCAACCATGTAAAGATATCACCTACCAGGTTATTGGTGGTCTTGGTGGTGGAAGACGTGCAGAATGAGAATTGAAATGATGCACATCTGGTATCATTTAGCATTTGTAGCAATTCAAGATGGCGTCAAAGATGGCCACAAGCGTAGAGTGAGATTTACAATATATTTGTAAAGTGGCCAATCTTAGCTCAATTTTCATTTGTATTGCATCATTTCAAATAGTTTGATGGTCAGTGAATTCATCTAGAAACGAATATTAAGCCCTTTAGACCAGTATTTTATTTTTAGCAATCACCAGCGTCCCACCATATATATAACGTCAATTTGAACAAAATTAGTATTTATATGTTTTGCAAATCTGGTAAAAGGGTTAATTTATTATTATTTATATAATTAAATCAATAAATATGGTAATATTACGATTATTGGAAATTAAATTGATGTTGTTAGTTATTCAAGATAACACTCAAAATGATATATAATCAGATATAGGAAATGGTGCTAATTTGTTTACTTCAGCTTAATTGTCTTTTCTAACACATCTTAACTAGTGTGATGGCAAGTATGTCCATCCGAAACACTTACAGATACTTTTGAGCAAATCTAACCATTTTAACCCGATAATTTTCACTTAACAATCACTTACTTAACCAAACCAGATGTCTAATGTCCATATATAATCATGATAATTGACAATAGATTTGAAACCCTGAAAGTACTAACAAAAAGGTCTTATGTCCGTCTTATCATCTACAGCAACAACAAATAATCGAAGTATATCCCACCTAAGTTTAATTGTTGAATCATTTGATCAATACTTTTTCCAGATATTTTCCAGTTCTAAAACTGGTTTATGTCTTATTTTACAAACACAGTAAAATTATCTATACAATGCAAAATTGCAGTTCCAGGCCATCAAATATATTCAAACCAGTTTATGGGGTTGTAATCAATAATAATGAAGTAAGTTAATATTGAAGATATGCTGAGGACTACCTGACCACTGGGAGTAGATGGTTAATATAACGTACTGTTAAAACGTCCCGCTGATCGACTTCAGACATCACAAAACTGGTTCCGGGAAGGATGGAAAGATCACTAAATGCCATTGCATGTAAATTATATGATCATGATGGTTGTCATTTTTTGCGTTCAGTAGTTAATTGTCTCGTTTGTGGGATGGGTGGATAACATTTGAATCTTGAACGAACACACAGCTGCGTCGTATGGATATGTCAATGACACCCACTTCAACATATTTAGAGGAAAGACATTTAGACAGTATCTACCTTTATGTAAATAAAATGGATATATTACCAAGGCACAAGATTTGTCAAGCTGGTGTAGTCAGTTTCAACAGGATATATCAACATATAGTTGTGCTGCTGTACAGGGTTTGGAGCAAATAATGGTCCTGGAGGTGGGTCTTGTTATCATGGTTACCAGGGCTGAGCAAGAAAGTATGTCAGATATATCAATTTGTATTTCTCATCATGTAATGCAGTGAGATGATTATACTTCAGCAGTTTAAACTGGAATGTGCGGGGAATTGACCCAAGATCCAATACAACAGTCAAGACAGCCTTCTCCTTCAATTTCCAAGCGAGGCATTTCGATCTATGTTTCAATATAATAAATTATGTTCACTATGTAAAACATGACGTTGAACAACACCAATGTTGCTGGAATTCATAAAAATGTTGTTCATGGTACACTCAATATACAAAATAAGTGATAGTTGACATTCCCGTCATCAAATGGGACATAATTGTCTGCCATAAAATTAAACTCGTAATTGATAAGGTCTGAAAGCATCATACCGGTCATGGAAAACATTGAGCTATTTTCACTTGAAGCCATGACAAAGTAATCATGTTTTCCTTTGACCATTGTGCAATGTATGATTGTCACGTGTGTTATTTATATCAGCTATTTGTCACGTTTGTTATTTATATTGCTTTTTATATCATTTTAACTGTAATAATTCATGATTTTTTCTAATTTCAAAACATTGTCATTAGTTTATGGTTCAATTATTAAAACATCATTGTTATTTTTTATTTGTCATTTGAGAGTCCTGATAAATGGACAATTTAGTCATGGAATGTCATGAAAAGTCACGATTTCTCAGGTTGTGTGACAACCCGACATGTATATTCATATTATCCATTCTACCCACCCATTGAACATCACACAGAATGGTCTTAAATATCTCTTTAATGTATTCTTTCCATTATTAGTGTGGGGTTCTTAGTGTATGATTTTTAGTATTAAATATGATCTCTAGGGATCTGTAAGGATCTCAAATAGGGGCCTAATCTTTGTGGTATTCATTTTAGTTTTCAAAAATGGTGTCTGCACACGAATGTTCCTAGAAAAGTGTCAATCTTGTCAGTTTTATACGTTCAAGTTGTACAACACTAATGTAAAGAGGCATATGTATTAGCAGCTAGTAGTGCAAACGCATATATTTATCTTTGGATGCATTTTCTCATTATACAGCACATATCTTGTAGTATGTTGCTAGTGGATAGAGCTGACTAAGTGACATGATAGTATGTCTTACTGTTTGGCTTTAGTTATAAGAAGTCATGAAAACTAATAAGCCCATAGCCAGGCAGGCTACATTTCTTTAGCAAACTGGTTGTTTAGCTATACTTTTCTCGTGAGCGAGCTTGAGAGAGTCGTATCATTTGGATTTTGAGTATGCCATCCTTTATTTCATGTAGAGACGTGGTAATTATTATGACAACTAATAATTATGTAGTAATCCATATACTTTTATAGACATACAAACCTATTTTGTTTTTATTTCGGACTTTTGAAAATATGAAGGTTTAAAAGCTATGTTTTTTATTGAGCTCCACAAAAAAGAGGTGCATTTATTGAGAAGGTGATTGAAAGTGATTTTGAAGTAATTTTGAAGGTGGTCATTTTTTTCAAGAGGGGTGGAGGTGCAATTTTTCTAAATGGTTAGAAATGACATCAAATTATCTGTAAAACATTATTATGTCCCTAATTTATTATGCTCTTAATCCTGTAAATATCACTTCAATTTAACTCACATTCATGGCTATTATTAGTAAAAATATTTAGGACTATTATAAATAATAATTTTGTCTTGGTTGTTGTTACAGGGGATACTTTAGCGCTGGTATTTAACCTTTTCCGGCACAGGTTTTTAATATCATAATTTAACAGCCATTGAAAACCGCATGGGCTTGAAAGGGTTGAAAAGATTACCTTCTCGGCCTAAAAGTGTTAAATATTCTTCAATGTTGTTTGGTGGTCTTCTAGATGAATTAACTGAATTAACTGAAATGGTGTATTACAAAAGAGAGTTGGACTAGAATTGACCAACTTACACCAGTTTTCAAATATGACTATACACCGACGGTTTAAATTCGTGAATTCAAGAATTTTGCGAAAATTATTTTTCTAATTGCGCTACCAAAGAAACATGAATATTCGCGAATTCTAAACTTAGTGACAAGTCCTAAAATCAGAAATTAGCGAAAATTTTGACACGCGAAAATTATCAAATCTACAGTAATTGGATCGATAGGGCTAGAACTCCTCATATCAGATACAATTATTTGATTTCACTAAGAAAACGTGGCGCTATCTTACCTGCGCATCCTGTTTCATTGGCGTAAAGTCCATAACCAGTGTCACAAGTGGTGCAGGTGTCTGCTTCCTCCGGACATGTGGCGCAATTGGCCGGACAAGCTGAAAAATAAAAATATACAATATATATTACAGGTTGTTGGCACCGTGTTTGGGCCAGATATGAACACCCCCCCCCCCCCGGGTGATTTTGAAGACAGTTTTTTTTGTACACCTTATGATATATCTATTCGATATCTGCTTGTTAGGACTCAAAATATTCAGGCAAGAAAAAACACTGGGTCATCAAGCGTATGTAGGCCTACCCCGCAGAATTTTAGGCGGTAAATTTAATTTTCTAAGAGGAATGTTGTATATATTTGTTTAATTCCACATATTTATTCCAAGGATTAAACACTGATTATGTTACTAGAAGATATTATGTGAAACAAAAACGATAAATTTTGTTTTAATATTAGATTTAATAATATAACCCTTTAAATCCCAAATAATACGTTTCGCACGTTACGTGTGTATAGAAACCAAATACGAAAACCCCACCCACTCACCTCCCCCGGGGCGGGATTTGTCTTTTAGACACCTTATTATTTATACATTCAATGTCTGTTTATTTGCACTAAAATATTGGGGCAGTAAAAAATACTGGATCATCCATCATATGTACTCTTTAAATTTTAAGCGGTATTAATTTCCTAAAAGGCATGTTGTATATATTTGTTCAACTTGAGGTATTTATTCCAAGGATCGAACACTAGTATTATTACTAGAAGATATTATGGGAAACAAAAACAAAAAAATTGGTTTTAATATTAGGCTCATTTATATATGTCCTAACCCTTTAAATCCCAAATAACACTATTTTATGACGCGCGTATGTGAAAACCAAATACGAAAACCCTATCCACCCACCTCCCCCGCGGCAGGATTTTTGAAGACAATGACACCTTAATAATCATACAGTCAATGTCTGCTTGTTTACACTGGAAATATTGGGACAGGAAAAAATACTGGTTCATCAAACATATGTACCCCATGAATTTTAGGCGGTATTTTTTTAATTTCCTAAAAAGCATGTTGTATATATTTGCTCGACTCCAGGTATTTGTTCTAAGGACTAAACATCAGATATATTCCTAGGTTTATTAATTATGTAATAGCGCTTTAAATCCCAAATTACGCAGCTTGCGTGCTACATGTATATATAAAAATTAGATAAGAAAACCCACCCCCACCCCTTTGCAACAGCAGTAGATTTTTTAGAAACTTCATCATATATCTATTCAATATATGTTTGTGTCTTGGGGGGGGGGTGATAATTGGGACATCAAACATATGCACCCCCCCCCCCCTGAATTTTACGCCGTAAATATGAAAAGCAGGATGCATTATTTGCATTTATCCCAATGACTAAGAACTCAAGTCACCCTGATTATGCCCCTCGAAAAAAATATTTTATGTGAATAATTGAAGCAAACTTAATAAATACGGGGTTTGTTATTATTTGTATTAATCCTTTAAATTCCAAATTTTACATTTTTTTGCTGCATGTATTCGAAAACCAGATATGAAATCTCTAGACCTCCACACTCCCGGGGGATTCTGAAAAGTATAAATAATGTTCACACGCCACCTTATTATATGTCTATTCAATATCCGTCAAGGTATTTTGACAGGAAAAATGCTGGGGTATCAAACATATAAACTTTCCCCTTTTTTACGCAGTTAATTTAGTCATCAGAAAAGGCGAGTTGTATATATTTGTTCAACTCCAGTTAAGTATCCCAATGATCAGATGATAAAAAAATAAATGACACTATTTATGTTAGTAGAATATGTTATGCAAATAAACATAACTTGAAATAACAGATATAGGTTTTTATTATATGTAATAACCATTTAACTCCCAGATTCAGTTAGTCCGACTTCAGTTATATTTAAACAAGATCTGATAAATTAATAGTCTCTTTAAGTTGGTGGCATTTCTAAGATATGTGCATAAAATAAGTTCAGAAATCAGAAAGGGTTAAAACAAACTATACTGCTTTTGGTGACTTTTCGGGTCACTTGCGATAGAAACGCGATGTGTTTAAAAGTGTAAATATAATAAAGATCATCATAAAAATGGTTCGAATTCTGAGCAAGCAATCAACTACGGTTAACATGATTGAGGATTGCAATATAATATATTTTAATAGCATTCGGACAAATATATATATGTGATTTTGAGGAAGTTTCCAGCCCAATTGATTGATGACATACTACAAATAAAATATATATATAGAATAGTAGTCTACAAAAACAAAACAATGCTAAAATTATAATAGTATATATATCACTCGACTTTGTCTCGTGCTATTACAGCTCTGGGCCCGTATTCTCGTACAAGTTACGATATATCGTAGGCTTCTGATTGGTCGAGATGGCCATCTCGACCAATCAGAAGCCTACGATATATCGTAACTTGTACGAGAATACGGCCCCTGATCGTTACGATACTCGTTCCAATTTTCAGACAACGATGTATTATTAAATAATATCAATTTGATACATATAAAATATGTACACAGACGACTAGCAACAAATAATCAGATAATTAATAATAATTAATTATTGAAATACTAGTATGATAAATAAATATATTGATGGTTTAGGTGTCCATCTTTCTTTGTATAAATGTTTAAACTAGTCATGGGTACTAGGCTTATATAAGGGCGAGGTCGTGTGTGGCGGAAATATGTTCTAGATTTTTGTCTTTTCATACGAATATATGCATTTCACAACGGCTTACATGTGCGTACATACTTACATACTTTTTTACTCTAAGTTCATTGGTCTTTGAGATATTGCTTGAAGCGTGACTGTAAGAGATAATTTGCATATTTTATGCTAATCTGTTTTCGTGATCTTGATTTCGAATGTTTTATTTCAATCGTTGACCATTATAACCATAGGGTAGCCACTTTATCAAGAGTTTAAACTTGATTTTTGGTAGTGGCTGCCTAATTTGCGTATTTTATGCTATTTTTTATTTCCATATATTTTATTGCATTTTATTTTAAAGCATAGGGTAGACACATTTTTAGAATTTTAACTCGATTAGTTTTTGACATATTGATTGAAACTGGATTTCCGTAATGGCTGCCTAATTTTCATATTTTAGCATATTAAACCCCAACAGCTTGAATGCAAACAGCCGGACTTTAATAAAACAATATTCAGAGACTTCAAAAATGATCACCACAAAAAATTTCACGGGTGTGAGGATGGGGGGGGGGGTGTTACAGGTTGCCCACGGTCTAAATTATGGCCGAGTGAAACAATATTGGGTCAGTAATTGGTGTTTGCTGTGTTATACAAAATAAAGATGAATTGTTATCATTGAAATGCAATTACACAATATTTGTCATTATGTGTTAATATTGGTAATGTTTTTTCATAAATATCTCCTTATACTTACCATTACAGCCCGAGTCGTCAGCTTTGTGTGCATATCCAATGTCACACGCGGTGCACGTGTCTGCATAATTGGTATCGTTATTGTCAGAGTCGGTGCACGCGTTACAACCGGTGAAATTAGCAGTATTACCATCGCAATCTGAAATAAAAAATAGTTATGAGCCACCTGATGCGTGTAAACCCTCCCATCAGACAATTTTTTAAGGATTGGCTGATTCTTTATTGCTATATAATATGCCACGGTGAATTCACCAGGTACAATATTTTGTGCAATTAGGATACTGTACTGTATGCTTTTTAGGTTTTTAAAATTGTAAAATAAATAAAGATTTCTTTACAAGAATCAATAGCCGTTATAGTACAATTACTTTTCTTTGTATTTATAGGGTAAAGTTTGAAAAAAATTCAGAAGACATTCAGTAATGATACATGTTTTTTTTTTTAATCTGACTGATGGGGCCAATTTCACTTTCGGGTTGTTTTTTACGCATGGTCCAAAACGGCCACCTATTGCTATTTTATGAATAAAACAATGTGATAAATGGTGAAATTTTGTCATATTATTTCAGACGCGTATTATACAAAATGGTCCGATCATTGTAAGATGGTGACTGATTAGAACTAGCATAATATAAAGTAAAAAAATTTACAAACTGCATGGGCAATAAAATTATCACTTTTGAAACATGAGTTTATTTATAGGATATTAAACAACATGTAATAGAAAAAAGTACCGTAAAACATGAACGAAATATATGCTTTTGATTGCAAATACTCAAAAATCACTTTTTAGCGTAGACAATATCATTATTGTACTCTGCTGGAAAATGTGCAATGATCTAAAGTACCTTTTCTTTTAATGCTCACCCACTCTCAAATCAGATACCATAAATAATAGCCTTCACGCAAGTAATTAGCATGTGTATATTGAATAATTGCACATATTCGTTTGTGCTAAATAGTGTGATTTACTCAAATTTAAATAACAAATACACGATGGGGATTAACTGATCCTTCGTTGTGATACAAGATTTGACGATCAATTTGTTGCGTAGAGTACATATACTTGGGCTATTCATGTATTCAAAAATGAAAACAATCGCATACACCTATACACATCAGTAACCGCGTGCCCTATTGATTGACATCCCCTCTGTATATGAAGAGAGGGAAATACAGGGACGTCAATAGCATACAATAACCTGCACAAAAAACTGGCTGTAAATTACTAGCGAGCGTCTTTAAATCAAAGAGTATTTTTATTAATGTACACATCGTCGCCTAATCGGACCAAAACGATTACATTTCCTCAGATCAGATAAAACCCTCTGGTTTCACTGAGGAAAAGCGAACCCATCTTACCAGAGCATCCTTCTCTGTTGGCATAAAGACCGTAACCACTAGAACAAGTGGTGCAGGTGTCTGCTGTGCCGTTAGAGTGAACATCAACAGCCGGACATACGTCGCAATGGGTCGGGCAAGCTGAAAAGAAAAGTAGGGATATCACTATCAGTATGATTTTTTTTGGACAGACACGTTAACATGCCATGTTAACATTTCAATTTTTTTGGTAAAAAATAATAATTTCATTTTAATATAATTAATATTATAATCTTACAGGTTATTAGTGATCAGTGTTTGCGAACCAGCATATTAGGTATCTGATAACACGATAATACCACGAATAATAGAAAGTTTTATATCACAAAGGCAATGTAAGTGAATGTCAATGGTGAAACAATATTGGCTCAATATTTTCTGTGATATCAATGATTTAGATGATTAATTATGAAGAAGAGTGAACATGTTTGTCATTCTGCGGTGATGTTGAATGAATAAAATAAGTAAGTAACATAAATAAGTTAGATAGCTCAGATATTTTTTCTTGACAATTTTGTGTTTTTTACCTCTTCCCTATTATACATGACGGAAATTTCCGTCGTCATTCGTCAATGTACGTAACCATACATGACAAGACTAAGATTTTTTTTTGCAATGTCAAGTAGCTCTTGGACTGTCCTCAATATATACTACGTTCACAATACGGTACGTTTATAACTCGATCAAAAAGTGTGTTTGTAATGCTTATTGCTTTCATTGCTTTGTAATGACATCACGATCACACCAGCCCACGCTCAAGCTGGCGCTCCCACGACGACCTGAAGAAATCGAGGCAAAATGTAGGTCTCTGAGAACGATTTGGTGATGCAGTGGAAACTGTCAAGGACAAGGGCAGAGGTTTGGCGCTCTGATGGAGCTGGGTAATGACGCAGTACAGTCGCCGTGGCAATAAGAAAAACTTAAACATTGTATTAAGTGTAGGCCTATATAAAAAAAAGTTCACTACATAGTTTATAAAACATGAGTATGGCAAGTAGGGCTAATACATCGCGTGTTTCAACAAATAGGACACAAAGTCCACAAACTTCCTTTGTCAAATTGGAGTAACACAAGGGGACAAAAAGTCCACAAACTTCCCTTGTCAAATTGGAGTAACACAAGGGAAAAATCTCTTGTATCTTCTTTTTAAATTTAAGCTGCTCCAAAACCACGTTTGTCATCTAAATACAACAGTTTTGAAACATTAGATAGCATGGGTTGTGAATTTATTGACGATAATGCAATCGTTACATTTAAATCTATTACTCTATGCCGATGTCACTGTATTGCTCGCAGAATCACCCGAAAATTAATAAAAATCAGTAAATCACATGTTAACATTATTGAGATGAGTGGGAGCTCAATATAAACGCTGATAAAACAATGGTAAGATCTTATCCAGGGAAAATCAATTATACGGGGAAATTAAAACATGTTTTTTAAAAAAACATAATATTTAATTTTGGAAATGTTTCAGAAACTGTCGAGAGATATAAGATAAGTTTATAGTACTAATGTTGAATTTTTATGGTAAGTACAGTCTAAAATGATCTTTTGTATTGTATTGTATTGTATTGCATTGTATTGTATTGTATTGTATTGTATTGCATTGCATTGCATTGCATTGCATTGCATTGCATTGCATTGTATTGCATTGCATTGCATTGCATTGCATTGCATTGCATTGCATTGCATTGTATTGTATTGTATTGTATTGTATTGTATTGTATTGTATTGTATTGTATTGTATTGTATTGTATTGTATTGTATTGTATTGTATTGTATTGTATTGTATTGTATTGTATTGTATTGTATTGTATTGTATTGTATTGTATTGTATTGTATTGTATTGTATTGTATTGTATTGTATTGTATTGTATTGTATTGTATTGTATTGTATTGTATTAAATTGACAGCGCAAACACATTTACGTCCTAACAAATACAAAACATGGACAAATATTTATATTTAATTTTTTTTGCTGAACAAAGATATCCAATTTCAATATGTATGAATTTTTGCTTCTCAACTTCAAAGTAAAAACAAATCTGATTTTTTATGTATTGTTGATTAACAATTATCGAAATTAAACAAAATATCATTACAATTTTTTTTTTCTGTTGTCAGCTGCGTTTATATCAAACTGTGTTTAGGTCTATGTGGACTATCGCATGGGGTCATAATAGCAATGCGCAGTACAAACCTATTGCAAGCGTAGTAACAAGGCCTTGGATATATAGAGCTGAATAAGCGAAGGCCTACAACCGACCAATTTACTGTAGATCTGGTAATATTCGCGAGGTTTTAATTTTCGCGAATTTATCGAGGAGGACAAATTCGCGAATTCAAGAATCTCTCGAAAATTATTATTATAATAGCGCTACTAAAGAAAATTCGTGAATTCTAAACTTCGTGAAAAGTCTCAATAACAGAAATTCGCGAAAATTTAAACACGCGAAAATTACCAGATCTACAGTATGTGACATCAAAGCGCTTCTGTGCTTTGCTGGTACGCAATACGCCCATATATAGTCAGATTCATAATAAATTCATCAACCAGGATTAATGAATTTCGCGGATTTCTCAGTCAATTCTCAACCAATTTTCATGAGAGTTTGCACACACTATTTTCCATTCCTGACGTGACTACCCTGAAAATTTTGATATGTTTAGGTATTGTGGGAGTTAGACTAGACCATTTGACATGTAATACAATTCTGAGACGGAACTAATGGGTTTATAGAGGGCAATATTTTAATTAATTTACTTCATGTCAAATGGTCTAATTTCTCTAATTTACTGATCGCTTCTACTATGACTATATTTTTTTATTAGACCAATCTTGCCAGAGCGCCAAACCACAAAACAAGAAGCTCATAGCGATCCTCTCTCGTCTCGTCTCGTCCTTGACAGTTTTCACGGCGTCCCCAACTCGTTTAAATACATCTTACTCAGGGGTAATACAACCTATACCGTCCGAAGTTACAGTCCGAAGTTACATTTATCATTTTTACCACAACCAGAGGCCTACTTACGAAGACAGGTGTTGTCATCCATGAGTACATAGCTGGTGCTACACACGGAACACCTGTCCGCGGTACCGTCATTGTTAGCATCTGTACACGTGGTACAACCGTCCATATCACTACAGACTGAAAAAAGAAGAAGTTTATGAGCCACCTGGTGATTGCGACCCCCCCCCCCCATCAAATGTTTTTTTGATTGGGGGATTGGCTGACACTTCATTATAATACAATATTATGTGACTGTGAAATTGTGAATTCATCATGCAGGTACAAGAGCTTATAAAATAACACAAAACTTTAAAATTTCAGAAGACATTCAGTATGCCAGAGGACATTCAGCAGTAAAACATTTTTAATTAATTTCTAAACCAACTTATGCAGTCAAATCCACATGTGGAGTTTTTTTATGTAAGATACAAAATGTGAAGCCAGCGCTTTACTATCAATATAACAATTTGATAAAGACCCACATAAAAAAACTGGCTGTAAATTTATACCGTACTGAAATAAATTACTGAATGATGTGTTTTAGTCGATACAATATCTTAGTTTTGTTATGAACAAATCGTAGTCTAACACAAAACATAAAAACGATTATATTTCTTCAGATAAACCCGATCGTTTCAATGGGGAAAAGTGAGGCAATCTTACGAGAACATCCTCCCTCATCAGCATGAAGTCCATAGCCAGATTCACAAGTGGTACATGTGTCTGATATTTTGTCATTGTTAGCATCAACATTCGGGCATGTGTCACAATGGGACATGCACTCTGAAAAAGAAAAGTACAATACAGAAAGATATGCATACAATTATATATTTATCAAATACATTTTTGAATATTATAAATTGTTGAGAAAAATGTCATGTTATCAACATAACTAGAAAAAGCATGTATATTTTAAATTCATTTTGTTTAGTTTGAATTAGAAGTTCTACTAGCCTGGGACAATAGATACCATTGTTAAAACATTTCCGGGCTCAAATAATAATAAATGTATGTTTGTAATCTATGGAATTAATCAGTTCCCAGTTACAAATTTGCCTTGTAAAATCTTCTGTGTTTGGAGCTGACACAACAAAATGTTTTTGTGCTAAATTTGATAAAATATCGAAAATCTAATCTTCCAGTCCACATTGAAATATTGTGCTATTTTCATTTTCTTTTTTATTTCTTATTTTACCTATGGATGGTATGCCTATTATAATTGGACGAGAACCGACAGCCGTGTAGGCAGACATCTATGAAATAGTCCTGTCTTACATCTGTCCTGACGTGGCCTACGTACGCGTTGGTCCGAGAAAAACCCCATAGTGATAGCATGATTCCGCCATAGCAAATACACCCCGTGCTAGATGAATTTCGGCGATCATGTAGAAGTTGACAAAATAAAAATTCATCTGGTGCACATCCCGAAAATATGATCGAATAGACAAGACACCAACATGAAATGTTGATATTTTGTGCTAATTCTGTAGTTTAGGTAACCTTCTAGTCGTACTGAGTATTCCTTCCCTTAAGCAATAACGAAGATTTACAAAATACCATATGTCAGACCAGTAATATATAATAAGGCGCGATGGTGGTGTTATTAGCGGTCCCATACCAACAAGATAAACTACAAGAACTACAAAATTAAGCCCTTAAAATAACCCTTCAGAAAACTGCTATACACACGAATCACAGACCTACATCAAATGCCAGGTATTCAACTTATCCGCGAGAGATTCCATACATTAGGAAATACATGTATACACTCCTTATAAAAAAAACTCAGATCTATTCAAATTACAAAAAAGTGAGATAATTAAAAAGAGATAAGTACAACCTCTTATTTATATAAACTATTGGCCAACGACAGAGTAAACTATAAACAAAACAATTGAAACTGAACCACAACGTTGACATAACATTGGCGTAACGCACGACATAAAGTAGACTTAGTGTATTCACATCTACTGTGACTACTCCAGCTAATAATGTTGTTGAAGCCATGGGGATTTTCAGTCAGAAGTTAAACAAATCAATGAGGTTGTTCTACGACGGTTTTTATGCACCCACAATCACACTTTGACCAGCGTAATGTATATCATTAGACACAAATTACCATGCTTACAATAGAATTAGTTATGGAACAGTAGCATGTGTAGCAGCTCACAAAATTCAAAATTTTACGCTTTTAATTATTTAGTTAAAGGGACTGGCCCAGGCTAAAATCATAAAAAAATCGGTGATTTTATTTCGGGTTCTTAATATGACCATATGATGTAAGCATGTACATAGACTAGAACTGCAAATTTTTATAATTTTTGTGCTGCGCATTCACCAGTTAGGCTAGATATAGAGACGAAATTCCTGATTTGTAATTATTGACAACCATGTCAAAAATAAGAAATGCGGGAATTTCGTCTCTATATCTAGTCTAACTGGTAAGTGCGCAGCACAAAAATTATAAAAATTTGCAGTTCTAGTCTATGTACATGTTTACATCATATGGTCATATTAAGAACCCGAAATAAAATCACCGATTTTTTGATGATTTTAGCCTGGGCCAGTCCCTTTAAAGTTACGTTTGTACTCGTATGAGACATCATCATTATAACAAAAGCAATATTTCATGCCCATCCTTCAAATACGCCCAAAATTGGAACATCATTGCTCGTGCGAAGCCAAAAGGCGGTAAGCAGATACTGCCTTTTGGCTTTGCACGGCAGTATTGTTCTTCACAAGTGTATACTTACTGGTGCATCCGTTGTTATCAGAATTGACTTGATAACTTTCGCTACATTCGGAGCACCTATCAGCGACACCGTCACTGTCAGTATCGGTACACGAGATACATTGAGACATAACACTGCAAACTGAAAGAACAAATACAGTTGTGAGCCACCTGGTGAGTGTCATGAACATTACCCACTCTCCATTTTGCGAATGTTGCAGAAATTTATTGTGCTATAAATGAGTAAAATAGAAAATGGGAAGTTTTAAATACTAATACTGTTCCCATAACTTAAAAGGTCTACATTTTAATTAAAATATGACAAAATTAACATAACTGATTGAACCTCACATTGAAATGCTAGCATATCTCATGCTTATTAATATGTTAATACAATGAGACATAACAATGCCAACTGAAAGAACAAATACAGTTGTGAGCCACCTGGTGAGTGTGATGAACATTACCCCCTCTCCATTTTATTAATCTTGCTGAAATTTAATGTGCTATACATGAGTAAAATAGAAAATGAGTAGTTTTAAATACTGTTCACATAACTTAAAAGGTCTACATTTTAATTAAAATAGGATAAATTAACATAACTGATTGAACCTCACATTGAAATGCTAGTATTTCTCATGCTTATTAATATGTTATTTTAAGTGCCTAACCATATATAAACCATATAAAAATTAAAAATGGCATACCCTTGTACTGAGAAAATGCGCTGTTTGGCGCAGTCCTCGCTTGAAAGCGCACATATCGTCGCCTAATCGGACACAAAGTGTTCTATTTCGTAAGATCGGATCCCAGCAAACACAAAACATTTGTATAACATTTATACAACGTCATCCCAACGTCTTCGACGTTGGTCCAACATTGTATGAATGTCATACAAAATGTTTCGTGTTTACTGGGATAAACCGTTTGGTTTCAATGGGACAACAGCTAGTGCATCTTACGTGAGCATCCTCCAGCGTCGGCATGAAGTCCATAGCCAGTGTCACAGGTAGTACAGGTATCTGCTACGTCGTCATCGTCCTCATCAACATCAGGACATACGTCGCAATGGCTCAGGCAGTCTGAAAATAATTATGCAAGATTATAATTATTTTTTCAGTACTTTAACCCTTTAACCGCCGGTGCCGCATATATTCGGGTTTTCATTTTTTATCGGCACATTAGATACGACATTTTAAATATGTTACAGATAAAATGTGACATCAACCAGCAAGATTTGAAAACAGTTAACCTTAATTTTGTTAAATCTGAATAATTTTCACTCACTTGAAGTTGTGGATCGCGTCAGCGAGACACAACTTCAAGTGGGTGAAAATTCAGATTAAATAATTAGGCGGCTAAAGGGTTAAGGGCTAAGTTCGAAACTAAACAGGAAGAAGTGAGTCAATTTGAACCAAATTTAAATCAGTTTTGCTAAATTTTCCAGACATAAGGAACATTCAAATAAATGTATGCAACTACCTGTACACGTTAGCCCGTCTGAGGACAGAACCTGGTTATCGCTACACACCGTACAATACAGGTCTCTGTTCGCACAAGTGTCACAGTCATCGATCACAGAGCACTGTGCCTGCACATAGCCTAAAATACAAAGACAACCATGTGTTAAGAAGTATCACTACAAAAGTAAAGAAATAAGGAGTATCTAAAAAAAAAAAAAAAATATTTCTCTCGACAGTCAGACACTCAAGTATGGTATTCTACCCTCTATTGAATAACCACTGGATGGCAGCGGTGATTGTTGTCATATGACAGGTGACACTTCTATTGGTCTGGGGTAGAATACCATACTTGGTACGACATGCCTATAGAGGGTAATATAATGTAAAATGATTGCAAATGGAATCGGTTTTGTGATGACATGCTTTACAAGTACTGATGATAATAAATTATTTGTATGTCTACCAAAACCACCCTTAGTACAGGGCTAACTAAGGTATATCATTATGTGATCACTTGTTATTTGAATTGTTTGTTATATTAAAAAGCGTGTGAAGTTTACTCCCAGTTCATAATAAGAACTGGATTATCGATAGCTATATAAATAATACTTACCAACAGTGTAGGCGAATAAGACTAGAGAGAGTAGTAACTTCATGGCCGCAATCTTTCTGAACAATCTGCAAGAACAACAAAACCCTCTAGCATTAAGATACGACACGCCCATCCTGCCATGATAAGGCAAGCACCCACACTAACAGCGGTTTGTGTTTGTAAGGCATCATTGGCGCAGCGATCTTTAATTTGAAAAAGTGGCAGTTTTAACCCTTTAACCGCCAAATTATTTAATTGGAATTTTCACCCAAATGAAGTTGTGTCACGCTGACGCGATCCACAATTTCAAGTGAGTGAAAATTATTCACATTTGACAAAATGGAGGTCAACGATTTTGAAATCTTGTTGATTGATGCAACGTTTTATAACTAACATGGTCAACAGCTGGTATTTATTGTGCTAATAAAAAATGAAAAAATGGGGACCGGCCGTTAAAGGGTTAATGAAGGTATCGATTATTCTTTTAAGAAGCTGGATTCAAAAATATAAAGTTGTGGCAAGCTGTGCCAAAAAAAAAATCAAACGTCGGTACATATTGCGCTACAAACCGCGCCTTGCTTTAATATGATAGGTAAAGGATTTTATCTCGTTCAAGTTAGAGGGACATGCCAGGTCAACAATCATTAAAAAATCGGTGATTTTATTTTAGCTTATTAATATGACCATATGATGTCAACATGTCCATAGACTAGAATTGCAAATGTTTTAAAATTTTTGTGCTGCGCACTTATCAGTTCTTATCTTATCAATTCCCGTATTTCTTATTTTTGACATGGTTGTCAATAAAATCAGGAATTTTGTCTCTATATCTAGCCTAACTGGTGAATACGCAACACAAAAATTAAAAAAAAAATTGCATTTTTAGTCTATGGACATGTTTACATCATAATATGGTCATATTAATAAGCCAAAATAAAATCACCGATTTTTTAATGATTTTAGCCTGGGCCAGTTCCTTTAAATATCATTCTGAAGAGTGTATACTTATCTATCGGAATAGCCTTGTCATTCGTTTTTAATGTTATAATTTTAGGGTAAAATGATATTTTGTGGACATCATCGGCTGTTCCCGTCAATGCATACGTCATATCAGGGACATAATATTCAATCAGTGATGATGCTGCCTTTATGTTTACGTCAGAAAAGCATGCAGAGAGTTGATCCCCGCACTGTAAGAAATAAAATATTTTGAATGGCCGTAGACCCATAACATAGGTATTCAAATGAAGCAGAAAGAGCTAACTAAGACATTTCTGATGGCTTCAAATTGAAGGAAACCTCTTCGGTCCTCAATTGTTTATGCAAAAAAGTTTCAGCGCTGTAAGGGTTAAAAAGATGGAACGTTCAACGAACGGATGAATAATTGTACTACTCAGGCCTAGTACTAGTAGTGAGTTAGTTGACGACACGTGGACGAGCCACTCGAATAGTATCTGCAATGAAAGGCTAAATCTACAAAAAATAACTCCAATATGAAAACATACGTACTTATCACAGGAACCACTATGCTGTTCTCTTCTCTTCTGAATATTTTACTAGGTCAGTGTAGACAAGGAATGACAGTTTCCAGCACTACACATGCGTATTTATAGTCTACCTGGATTTAAAAAAAATGGCATGTTGTGATTAGTCACGTTGCTGGGACTTTGTCACGTGATCCGTTAGGACTGGATTCCACGCATGCGTCAAATCATTATCTAGAAAAATGAAATACATTTACCCAATGTTGGGTTCATGCTGGCCCACCGTCTACGACGTCGGCCCAATATCAAATTACCATTGTTTGAACGTGTGTGTTCGTTGAGTATTGATCAGCAAACCCAGCAAGTACGATACACTGACCCAATTTTGGCGTAATGTTGGGTCAGCGTCTCACACGATGGCCCAACAATGAGCTAACATTGGTCAGTGCATCGAGCTGACTGGGAACCCCTCTCTCAACTGATCCACCTAAAGCAAGATATCCAAGCACAAGGTTGCTACCGAAAAAAACCATGTTCGGATTATATTAGTAAATATAATTCTTATACAGATCTTATCACAAAAAACGTTACACATTCCAGTGATTTTCTTGGCAAATTGTATTTCATTTATTAAATTTGAAAAAAATATAAGCATTAGTTTAATATGATTTGGACAGACGAATAAAATGATTTACCCTGGAATTACTCATTGCGACTTAGTTATACCCTTACGATAAGCAAAATGTATGCATTTTTAATAAACTAATATGTGATGTATATTAAACATTTTTTAAATATTTAAGCAATAATTATTCCTATGTTTGTGCGCCTGTATCTGGCTGTCTGGCTACCACATGACAAAGTCGTTAAGATTAGGACACACCCGCTACTTCAAACTTTCATACTTATATAATGCG
>CAXHKU010000316.1:0-51693 GCA_964017125.1 Flabesymbios commensalis
CTCTTTTTCAGTGCTTTAAAATTGTTTTTTGACTTTTTCGTATTTTCAGCTAAGATCAGTAGGCTACATAGCTTCATATAAATAACATTTTCAAAATCGACAACATTGAAAATGTCTCATCCCAAGGGGTCCCTTTAAGTGGTTCAATTTTGTTCGAGGGAGTCGAGCTAGGCTCCCGACGTGGACGCCATATTAGACAAATTCAAGATGGCCGCCATTCATACTAGGTTCCTGTCATAACTGCTCAACTAATAGCCGTATGAGACACATTTAATACCACTTTTCTGTGGTTTTTGATTCCATTAGTGAAGCTAGTACACAATGCACTCATTCAAGACGGTACACTCAGTAGATGTTGCATGTCTCTGTGGAGTTATATCGGGATCCGTCTTATACCGTCGAAGGATTGGGCTCCGTCTGGAATAAGTTAGATGTCAACCAATTCGTACCCAGCAAGCCTGTCGGTGTGTTGGTTTGATTTCACGCCACGATCTGCAAAGATGGCCAAATATGAAACCAGCATTGAGTCAATATAAAAGTCGCGCGCCGGTAGAAAATGAATGAGAAATGAATCGGGCTTTAGGCCACCTTTGTGCACTTATAGGCTAAACTGGGCCAGGAGAACCTCCTGAGGATGGTGAGATGAATGAGATGACACTGTCCTCCAGACACAGGATTCGAAATTTGAGCCCTGGCGGTCTGAGGCCGAGCACGCTACCTCTCGGTCACGGAGGCTCCCCACAATACTGACTTTCACACGTGGATGGGGAAGACACATTTTTGTTTCCTCCAAACCGCCGAGACCGGAAACCCAACCCCGATCTCTGGCGTGAAAGGCAGCGGCGCTAACCACTACCCTAGGGCCCCCGCCCTGGATGAGAAGGAATTGACGAGAATTACCCAGCAAGAACGATATATTTAGCCAGCGTTGGTTTAATGATGGGCCAGCGTCGACGACGATGGCCCAGCAGTAAACCAACATTGACTCTACGCCCCGTGGGTGGTAGGCGTGTATTGGAATTCGGGCTGCGATTCTGTCCGGCTATAAGATCAAATAGGGTATCATAAGGGTGGATAGACGGACTCCCTCAGGAGCTGGAGGGGAGCTTTCAGTATAATCCGCTGTTGGGGATAAGATAAGTGGCTTAACAGCGCTCGCCTTAATTATTCCATCCTGCTTGGCCTCAGAGCTGACGTCATTGGAATAACACAGAATTGTGGATAAATTAGGATTAAATGTTTTTATCAGTTTATAGGATTATACGTTTGACGATTATATTTTTAGAATTCGACACTGTATTTTAGATCGGGTCCTTGTCAGGGCAATTGCTAAATAACGATTCCGCTATAATAATTCTACAATGAATACATGTTTTTATTGATCGCAGCTACTCAGTCCATTTCCTGTTGTTCAATCCTAAAATATACAAATTGTGAATACAAGCACATTTAAAAGAAGAAAAGGCTGCTCAACCGGAGCTGACTATCATTCAGTATGGGCGATAAAACGTGAATACGGAACTCCAGTCGTCATCGATAAACGTTAACTGAATTACGAACTCCGGTCGTGTGGCCAGTCCGTTTTTTTTTTTTTAATAATAATTGATAGATTGAAGAACATTTTATAATAAGAACGAGATGTAACACGATAATATTGCACTGTACTATGGTCAAGTCTATTCACCCCAGCAAACATGCTGTTTTAATGTTGAGCTAAATATGATACTGCGATGGTGACCCAGCATTAAACCAATAGTGGGTCAACGTAACGTGCTTGCTAGGAAACTACATAGGCTACTAATATTTTGCCCGAGCTTCACCATGCGAACAGCTAAACTAAACTGGGTAACGCATTGGCGTCAGATGAGCCCCCCCCCCCCCCCAACTATTTTGTCTGATGGAAAATGACAGTTTGTCTTCGCGTAGAAAAGTAATCTTTGACTTATCCCGCTTTGACATAATGACACCTTTGACATAAATAATGACATATGTAACTTATCCCCGCTTTGACGTAGGCTTATCGGCTTATATAGAATAAACTAACATAATTGTGTAAGAGGGCAACTGACCTCATTGAATAGTGTTGAAAGTAGTCACAACACAGCAGGTTCCAGCGTATGACAGCATGGAGCCTAAGCCACTATCTCCATGATGACAGCAGCAACATCCAACAGGCATAGCTAGCTGCTGTCTATGCAGGACTGCTGGAAATCCATAAAACTGCGGACATTTTCTACAAGATTATAATTATTAATGTGTAGCATTATTTTTTATCAGTAGGGAGGTCAAACGTTTTGCAAATGCAGCATAAAAAGTCAGTCAAATTTGGGACATGTTTTTGTAAATGAATTGCGTGGTTTGAAAGTAGGCCCTCAATGACAAACATATAAAGGTACTACGGTGTTTTTTGGGGAAATGTAGTCAGGGTTGCCACAATATTTCAAAAATAAAAATTCCTGACTTTTCATGACCAAGGTGAAAAGTATTCATGACCCAAGTCGGGCGTGAAAATATATGGCGTTTTAGGCCACCTTTGTGTGCATAGGCTAAATTAGACCAGGAGAACGTCCTGAGGATGGTGGGATGCCACTGCCCTCCAGACACAGGATACAAAATTCGAGCCCTAGCGTCTGATTCCGAGCATGCAAGCTACCTCTCGGCCACGGAGGCTCTTCACAATATATAATCTTTACGAGTGAGCGGAGAATAAACATTTCTTTAATTTTAAACTTGAAGGCCAGAGTGTGGTTCCAACCCGCCATCTCCGACTTTCCAAGCTAACAGCTTTAACCACTACACCAGGGCCCCGCCACAAGATTTCAAAAATAAAAAAATTCTGACTTTTTGCTAACTTTTCATGACTTAGATGGGAAGTATTCATGACCAAAATCGGGCGTGAAGTGGGTGAAAAACAGAGGTGAGACCAGGATCTGAAGAAGGGAGGGCGCAGAGACTTTGCCCCAGATTTTTTTGGATAAATTGAGGGTTTTTTCGTTCCTGGAAATCCAAGTTTTCTCTGACTTTTATTTAAAGTGGAGAGCAAAGGATTGCAAATAGCATAGACACAGCAAACCACTGTCTAAAAAAAAACGTTTTACAATTACATTTTTCTTCATAACCTAAATAAAAAGAATATTATTCCAAAAAGCTCCAGAATTGGTTTTGTTTTGTAAATTTACAGAAAAAAATTCTGCATCCCTAACGTTAGGCTACTATACTATAATTAGAGCAAGTCATGTTGTATTTAAGGACGGTCAGGTGGACCGACGAGGTGTGTTCTGATAATATAGGACTACATGTATTATCTTTTTTCTTCTGAAATTCTATTTTTTAGGTAACCTGTCTGAATAAATGGGACAAAAACACAGGCATTCAAGAACTTATACAAACGATGTAATTATTGTGTTTAAAAGTCATCTGAGAAGCTCCCAGAAACCACTAAATCACAACAAAATCGCAAGGGGGCTCACAGCGCCCCCAAAACCACCACCAGCAATTTATGTTCGTTGCGCTCGCAGGGAAGTCACACAGAGGCCGTACTCTCGTACAAGTTACGATATATATATATATATATATATATATATATATATATATATATATATATAGGCTTCGGATTGGTCGAGATGGCCATCTCGACCAATCCGAGCCCTTCGATATATCGTAACTATGTTTATATAGAACAGTTCTTGAAGTAAATTATTTATTTCAGGCAGAGTCTGCACGAAATTAATTTTTTTAAATATACTCCAGCCCTCCCCCTGGAGATTGAATGGTGGGGCCCTTAACTGCTTAATAGGCTACGTCGCATAGATGTCGCAATGACGTCGCATGGAACACATCCAGATAAAAAAAATTGAGCCCTCAGAGTTCTGAACTGTCAAATGTAGGCCTATATATGTCTCTGCCAACTTGAGGTGGTGCCTCGCTACCGCGATCCACAACCTCAAGTTACCGAAGCATATTTAGATTTAACCCTTTGACTTCCAGGCCGGGGTGCATGCCAGGATCCAGATATACTGGTGTAGGAGTTCTATTTTTCGTCATTTGAAGCTGGAATTGCTAACGCAATTTCCAGCTTCAAATGACGAAAAATACATAAATGTAGTATATATTTGACGAAAATTTGTGTCATTTTATGGTTACGTTCATTGACGAATGACGACGGAAATTTCCGTCATGTATGGTAGTGAAAAGGTTAATAAGTTAAAGCCACAACCTATGGGTATCAACTCCACCAATCATTCTCTTCACAAGCAAGAACCCTGCGGTTCTGAACATTATTGAGAGTATTTTTTTGCATTAGACTGAAGTTGATATTTATACTAAGCCATGGGCCATGTAAAATTGTAATCAAAACAAATATATTTTCCGCCAATACAGCCCAGCTGATACTATGTTAAGCTAATGTTGACTTGAGGCTGGTACAGAGTCGTAGAAGTGCGCCAGCATTGACACAATCTTGACACTCTGTGCAGATGTGTACTGGTAGCTTTAAATCACCGTACCAGATAGCAATATCCTTCTAAAGATACGACTTTTTGAAATTAGCTGTTCACAGACTGTGTCACGTCTGCAGATGTCTGCCGGCCCTGCACTGACAAGATACGACTTTTAATGTTTCCACATCGATGGGACGCATATCAGATTATAGTAGCTGAAAAATGCTTTCTGGTGATATAATAATTTTTACTGTATCCTCAATACTTTTTCTGTTATTAATTTAAAACCATGTTTAAATTGGGTTTTCAATGTAAATATTTATTTATTTCTTTACATGCGCTGCAGTTAACATCCAAAGACCCTTGGCGTTACAAGGTGCATTACACCACTAATTATCAAGGGACGTCAGTGGTGTCTGCTAGTTGTGATAAACATCCCACTTCAAATCCATAACTTTTTCATGGTTTAAATTATGGTCGTACGGACATGTAATGAATATCACTAGAAAGCTTATAATTCAATGCTGAAAATAATGATATAAATTAGATAATGATAGCGCCTAAACTCGCAAAGTTATTGATTTGAAAAATAAGGTTGGGTATAGCAGTCTATCATCATGGAGAATAAACGTAAACGGGGTACGCCGCCACGAGTCGCCAAGCCGATGCCGCCATTGATGACGATGGCCCTTAATTAGAACAACACCCCACCAACGTCTCGCGCCGACCATATTCACAGCCACGTGCATTACAGTTATTTAATTTAATTCTAACGACAGGAAAAACACCACAATAATGGAGTATAGGTGTCATTAAACCACTTTTTAAATCAAAAGGAAATGTATCTGACCCTGACAACTATAGAGGAATTACCCTCCTTAGTTGCTTTGGGAAGTTATTCACCAATGTAATAAACTGTAGACTTACCGATTTTTTAAATACATTCAATGCCATAGGTACAGAGCAAGCAGGCTTTAAAGCAGGTCATTCCACAGTTGACCATATGTTTGTGCTTAAATCATTAGTTGATATATATTTAAGTAGAAACAGGCGTTTATATTGTTGTTTGGTTGACTACAGGAAAGCCTTTGATACTGTGAATAGGTCTAAACTGTGGTCAAAGATACTGTCTCTCAACATAAATGGCAAATTGTTTAATGTTGTACATAATATTTACAGTCAAGCCAAATCATGTGTATGTATAAATAGTACATTATCAAACCTTTTTCCCTGCTCGGTCGGAGTGCGTCAAGGTGAAAATCTTTCTCCACTGTTATTTTCCATATACCTCTCTGATCTGAGCAGTTACCTAGCAGAGCGGTGCGAAGGTCTTACCACTCTGGAAAATTTAGCTTCTACTGTTGATGATGATACACTACAGAAATTTATGAAATTATTTGTGCTGTTATATGCAGACGATACCGTTATATTATCTGAAACACCAGATGAATTACAAATTGGTTTAGACAACTTGTACAGATATAGCGACTTATGGGACTTAAGAATAAATCGAGAGAAAACAAAAATTCTAGTATTCTCTAAAGGTAAAATTAGAAGAATACCAGATTTTACGCTGGCTGGAGAAAAGCTTGACGTCACTTTTAACTATAAATATCTTGGGTTATTCTTTAATTATAATGGTAAATTTAATGTAGCAAAACAGGATTTATATGATCGTGCAAACCGTGCTATGTTTGCCCTTTTACGTAAGGTGAAGAAATTATTTTTACCTATTGATATTCAATTGCAATTATTTGATGTATTGGTGGCCCCCGTGGTACTATATGGCTGCGAAGTTTGGGGGCATGAAAGTTGCCCAAAACTCGAACAGTTGCAATTACGTTTTTGTAAATACATTTTAGCGGTTGGTAAAAGAACATTTAATTATATGGTGTATGGAGAGTTAGGAGTATTTCCTTTAAACATTAAAATCAAAATCAGAGCTGTTACATACTGGGCAAGGTTACTAAATACTGATTATAACAAGTTATCATCTAACATATATAAATTGTTGTATCATCTAGCGATTAAAAACTCATATGTATCACCATGGATATTGTACATACGTGGGATTTTAAATGATTGTGGATTTCCTTATTTGTGGCTTAACTAAGATCTAAACTGTAGTGTAGATTGGTTTAAATCTGTTATTTCCAATCGGTTAAAAGACCAGTTTATTCAGTTATGGAATGAAACTATTAATCGGAGTGGAAAATGTAATAATTACAGAATGTTCAAATCCGAATTTAAGTTAGAGAATTATCTTATCAATTTACCATTTCCAAGCAGGAAATTATTAGCTAAATTTCGCTGGCGTAATCACAAACTGCCTATTGAAAAAGATTGTCATCTTGGTCTTCCACGAGAACAGCGATTATGTAAAAAATGTGACTTGAGTGAAATTGGCGACGAATTTCATCACCTATTTAGATGTAATCATTTTGTAAAAGAGAGAAGGAAATATATTAAATGTGAATATTATAATTCTCCTTCAACATTAAAGTTTGAAGAGCTTAGGTGTAAGCAAGACATGCCTAGTATGCTTAACTTGTGTAGATTTATTAAATTTATTATGTGTGTGTAACATTGCTGTTCTATTACAATTATATAATATTATGTTATGTTATTTTATGTTATAATTATTGTATTGTATTGTATTTACCTGGCATCTGCATGTCTCTTAAATGAGACCATCAGAATAAATTCACTTGTTCACTTGTTCCTCAGAGTGTGATACACGTGAAGATAATATCTGTGCTAGTGCGTGCGTTGTCCGTATTGTCTGTTTAACTCCAATCTTGGTTAACATAGAAGACGCACGCCTCGTCTGTTTTCCATTGAATATTACATTGAGAAAACAGTGTACATCCATAACATTTGTTTTTAAATTTTTATTTCGCCATGTATTATCGATCAATCCTTGTGTTTCGGGTTGAGTTAGAGTGTAATGTGTGTGACACATTAACAGAACTATACCGTGCACAGTGTCAGCCTTGATCTCTCACAGCTATTTTAAACACTTGATGTCGGCACCTGGATTAAGTAGGCTCTACTAGGCTGTACGTTGAGTTGTGTCAAAATGACGGCAGCTCGTCAGCATTGCTCACAGCATAAGTGATGACTGCATGGTCATTGCACTGACTCAGTGATCATTGAGTCAGACAGATTGATCAGCGTTTCAGCCATAAATATCGCGCCGCTGTTAAATATCACCCACTCGCTCTAAGATTTAAAAAAGTAGCGTGGTATTGTCCAATGATCTCAGTACACATATATAATAAACCAGCCCCTACTGCGTCTCCCTACCTGGTACGTTTTTAGGGATAATAAGGTACATTGTCTTGCTGGCCCAGTATGGAAAACTAGGACTCAGTATTCAGCCTAGTCTTAACTTTTGATGGGTCGACATCAATTGAAAGTAGCTGTCACAGTCAGTGTCACATGTTTTGTACTGCAAAGCATAGGCCTATATTGAAATGTGGAAAAAACATTGCCACGATTCTTATGAAAACACAATCCACTTCCAGTACTTCTAAATTATGTGTGTTACCGTTAGAACCGGCAATTAACACAGGCTGTCAACTGCGCTCATCAGACTGTCACTTAAACATCAAATTCGGCCCATTTTACATTTTTTCTGGAGTTTTGTTCACCCTTCTCAGATACGACTACCCCTTTGATGCGACTTTGGTTCTCTGGCAGTATGAAAGTCGTATCAGAGGGGACTACTGTACTGTGCAAGCAAAAAAAAAAAATTCACTTTTGTTTTATGGTGTCTTTCTATTTGCGCTTTAAATATAGCTAACTGACTGATTTTGTTAAATAATGGCTTTTAATAACAGTTTTTCATCACATGTTTTTTGAAGAAAAAACGTGCCAGATATTACTTAGTGGGAAACCACACATGCTGCAAATTTTATGCAGCAGTGTAAGGGTTAATATTTCACCATACTTTGTCCTTTTTCCATGTCAAATCGCCGCAATGAAAAAGTTAACTTATATATAACGGGCATTGCTATGTTTCTGTATAACTGCGTGCATTGATTCACAATAACCACTGGGCCAACACTAGCCCAGCATCGGGGCAATGAGTTGTGCTTGCCGGGTGATAGCTGATCAAAGGCATACCACATCTAGCTTTCTGTCTCTGTACAGTTGGTTCGATCCTGACTTAAAAATTGATCATTTCATCAATATTGGCGCTAAGGAAGTCTGTAATATATCAATCTTGAATAGTTTGAGCTGAAACGAACAAATATATATCTTGAATCCTGATACATTTACAATTTAAATAGATTTCGTTCACAGTCAGAAGTGAGAGGGTGGCGAGTCCTCACGTATTACAAAATCACAGTTAGCCTGGAGCCGGGTGTGTATCATGTGTATACGCTGACATACACAGTCACAATTAACAAACACAGTAGCTGCTTACATTACAAGTATGCAGATACTGTCTTTCGAGCTTATAGCAGTATCAGCTCACTCACGGAAAGTGTGATGGCCCTTCAGTATATGACTGACCCAGATATCGTGCATGAGATTGGTCGAGATGACTTTTTCGACCAATGATGAGCCTGAGATCTAGTTCAGCCTCATTGACATTGTACTGTATCAATGTCACGTGTCTGTCGTCCATGTTGAAATATCCACAGATGTGAGTGACCTATATGTTCTGTGTGTAATTGGTCAGAGAAGGCCATCTCGTCCAATGGTTTGCCTAAGATGTAGATCAACAGCACTAAGAATTTTTTTACCACAATATTGGCTGTGGCGCTAGATGCTATTAAGACCAAGGGTTAGATTTTTAAAGGAAAGATATATCATTGCAAAATATTGCATCTATATCATAATATAGTTGCTTTGAAAAGTAGAACATCTGTCAGCTTCCCCCAGTTTCAGACTCTCATTGTGGCAATTTCTTAAGATTATATTGGACTAGTTTGATCCCAAGGTAAGCAATGTTTTCAGTAAAATCTATTGCCTATCTACAGGGTATAAACTGATGGCTCAAACCACAGCTCAAAAATTGGAGACCACTAACTGTCGTAAAATTGACAGCGGGAATCCTAATAACTCAGCAAATACCGATATTTATGCTTATTCTGAAACAACGTTTTGTGTGCCTACTGTAGGCTATGGAATGACAGAAAACTGAACCTATGTGTTTTGCCGTATTTGAGAAGATGTGAGTGATAGTCATTTGGGACACACATTATATAGACACAAAAAAACAGTGCTCATAATCCGTTTTGTGAACCATGATAAAACATTATTGGAACGAGTTCCAATAATGTAAAAACAGTCAGGCCCATCACAATTCAACTCTAGCTGACTAATTTCAAATCCTAGCAATCTAAGTTCTGGAGACAGCAAATTGAACGAAAACAGGAGAAATCACTAGGTGTATTAGTCCTACTTTACCGACAAATCACCAGTTATTTTACTCACTTTAGTGTCATACTTTTCACCTTTATGCAATATCATACCTGCATACAGGCCTTATATGTTTATCATCTAAAATATTTGCAATTTTCCGAGTGATAAATACAAGTTGATTCACAGTGGAATCAAAGTGCTTACACCCAGAATTAGTATCGGTCAACAAATTAATGTCACCTAGATATTTGCATACTAGTATTTATTTATAAACAACCTTCTCCATAACCTTGGATAAATTAGATAAAAATAAAACCTGTCTATAGTTATAAGATGCTGAAGGACGATTTTCTATCTTAAAAAGAGGCACAACTTTACCAAATAGCTGAAATATACATTGCAAAAAAGACGAGATAAGCGTTGACATGTGGACTGGGCAGATCCTAATTTAACACTCCGTTTCTGTTACTGATGTTTCGTTTATTTGCAAATTTAGGCTATAAGGCTACTTGATACGATATTTAGATACACTATTTGACATCTTTCCCTCAACGTTTAATCGCTTCGTTAATGGTAAGTGAGTGTGGCCAAAATTTAATACTTTTCTTTAAAGTTTTGTTTATTCAAATATATTTACTGCAGCTTGAGCTGGCTTTATATTTGCACAAACGGATACGCATTCGTGTATTTTATATTTAATGCGTATTAGATGCCTCTTTTTCGCTCTAGAATAACTACAGCTCCTTTGTTTGGGCAAACAATGCAAGCTAGCATAACCTTAAATAAATAACTAATCCACTTATAAAATACAAATTAGATGTTTGTTTTCGGTGTCGTAAGCGATCCGGACAGACTGGCGTTCGGGATCAGTAGGCGCTAATCACACTTAACCCAGTCCCACATTGAGTATGCTGAGTGGGGCACCCAGCTACATTCGATTATTATCTTAATTAGCAGTTTTTTGGTCCATGAAATCAACAGACTGCAGACTGGCGACGAAAATGCATGGACTCGTGCACGGATGAAGTGGAAGGTATTGGCCCGATGTCGGGACATATTTGGTATAGGCGTATGCAGCACCCTAGTTTGTACGCAAACTAAAGAGCAGAACACACCAACGCGAGCGCTGGCGCGATTATGCACGCGACGACGAACGCGACAACTGATGCCTACACGTCGCAACAAAAGGCCTACCGAGCAAACACAAAACAGTAGTGGGCCCTATAACATTTATACAATGTTGTCCCAACGTCGATTTCCATGACTTTTCCAGGCCTGGATTAGGCCTATATGTTTCCATTTTCAATGGTTTTCCATGATTTTCAATGACCGTGGGAACCCTGTTGAATAACATTTATGCAACTATGTAGGCTTTTTTTATTGAATCTTATTCCACCCACACCAGGGCCGTAGGCTGGGAGGGGGGGGGGGGTATGTTCGGTGCGTTCGCACCCCCCCCCCCCCCCGCTGGGATATAGAAGGTCCACCCCAAGGCCAAGGACCGCACATAGATTGGTAAAGGGAAAGTCCATGAATGTTTAAAATGGGGGTATATTTTGGGTTGGAGGGTGGATTCTGTGAGTGTAGCATATAGATGTTTACTGGGTGGGTATATTCTGGGAGGGAGGGGTAGATTATGGGAGTGCGCATAGAGTGTCTAAGAAAGGGGTATTTTCTGGGAGGGCAGGGTAGATTCTTGGAGGGTGGGATAGATTCTGGGATCGTCGCATATAGTTGTAGAAAAGGTGGGCATATTCTGAAAAGAAGAGGTGGATTCTGTCACTTTATATAAAACTGCGTATATTATGGGAGGGAGGGGTAGATTATGGAAGTCAGTGTCGCATATAGATGTCAAAAAAGGGTATCTATTCTGGGAGGGATGTGCAGATTCTGGGAGGGTCGCATATAGGCCTATATGTTTAAAGGGCGGGTATATTCAGAGAAGGAGGGAGAGATTCTGGTAGGGTCGCATAGATGTTTAAAAGGGGAGGGAGTATATTCTAGGAGGAAGGGGTAGAGCATAGGAGTGTTGCATATAATTGTGAAAAAGGGGTAGGGTAGATTCTAGGAGTGTTGCTTTATATAAAAGGCGAGTATATTCTGGGAGAGGGGTGGATTCTGGGAGGGTCACAAATAGATCTAAGATGTTCAAAAGGGGGTATATTCTGAGAGGGAGGGGTAAATACTGGGAGGTCGCATATAGATGTTGGAAAAGGGGGCATATTCTGAGAGGGATGGTAGATTCTGGGAGGGCCTCACATAGATGTTTGAAAGGGTGTATATTCTGGGACGGAAGGGTAGATTAAAGGATCAGAAGACACTTCCCATAATCACGAAAAAGGGGGGATAGATCCTATAGGATGGAGGGGTAGATTTAATTAAGATACACTATTTGATTTGGATGAGATTATTGATCTGAATGCAAAACTCCATACACGTCATCTTAAGCTAGATTCACTTTTATAATAAACATTATAACGATGAGTCTTTTTAATACGCTGATACTGTTAGTTTACACATATAATTATATAGTTTTTTTCAGCAAATAATTGTTTCTATTTGTCTTCTGGCCATATCATATTTATATAGTGAAGTAGCCTACTGGAACAACGAGAGCACATTACTAAAATTACTTCGACGAATTAACTAGGCATTATACGATAATCTTGCTTGCCTTATTATGTAATGATGGGTGTTTAAGTGTTAAAGTTTAAAGTATATATTATGGATGTAAGCCTACTTGATTATGTAATTGTCAGTAAAAAAATGTATGTTATTGGTTTATCCCTCAATTAAAATAATAATCAAATACCCTTCCAATAATTGTAATTATATTTCAAAAATAGATATAGGCCCCTAATGATTTTGTTTGAATAGCCCTTTGTCGACTCGAAGGCCTTTAGTAGCATTTGGTTTACCTGGATAAATCCACAAAATTTCAAAAGTAGATTTTTATTGTCCGGCCAAAATTAAAATGACTGTCCATGAACAAATCCATTATGTCTCCAGAATTCATGTCAGGTGCTCTCAGAAATCACAAACAAACAAATTTTTTTAGGGAGCTTACAGCGCCGCCCTCACCCCCCCCCCCCCCCCCCCAATAAAAACCCGGGCCCCAGATGCTCTTATGGCTCACTGCGCTCGCCAATAGGTCCGCCCTAAAAAATCGCACCCCCCCCCTTGCAACGAGACCAGGTTAAATAACATAAATGTTATATACTTATGTCAGAGGGTTGGCGCGTAGCAGACATTTCCCCGCCTGTTATCACGCGCACTAGTCCACAAGGGGAGAGAACTACAGAAAACATGGTCGAGGATAGCTGGTAATGAGACCTGCATCCATGCGTTTTCATTGTTCATCTGCATGCCTGGCTCAGCGCTGGCCCAACGCTGATATTAAACTGATATGAGCCCCAGAGAAAGCTGCAATATTCCAGCAAACACAAGACGTTGACCCGATGTTGGAACAACATGTAGAGAGTTGGCGAACAATAATCAAGCATTGGATTTCTTGCTGCGATATGTTTAATTGTATCAACAATTATAACTTTTAGTGAGCTTTTGGATGACGGAATTTATTTTTTTATTATTCTCCATTTACATGTATGCATAAGAAATAAATAAGGATTAGAGAAGTGGTATGCATCACGAGCACGACAAATAAAGAATAATCTGATAATAGACCTGTGTAAAATAACGAGAGATCAGCATTTAGTAAAGAGGGAAGCATTCTAGAAACTAATTAATCTGCCACACAAAAACCTTGAATTGACACAGCGTTTAAACAATGTGTTACATTGAGGTAGTCAGGGCGGATCAATAAATAAGAAAAAAGGTTCACTGGAGTTTTGATGTCCGTATCAATTTAGAAAATCTTGAGATCTGTGAAGGAATTCACAATAATTGGGCCTACTAATAAAGTTTGGCGACCTACTCGATTTTTTTCTAATATATTATATATAGGGGGCCTACAATTTATTTAAGTGTACATGTATATGTGTGAAAACAAACTGAGGAATGGTTTAGGCCTACCGTATAGCCTATACGTGTTTAGCGATACACATTTTTGCGGTATTTTTAATTCAACTCTAAATTCGAAAAAAAGTCGGGTGTAACAGAACAGTGGTCATCCAATAGTTTAGTTCACTCAACTAGGTAGTTGATCCAACTGTTCATTCAGTTGTGTCAGCACAACTAGAAAGTTTTGCAGTGTAGCCTATATATTTAATCAATGTAGATCTGGTAATATTCGTGAGGTTTTAATTTTCGCGACGAGGACAAATTCGCGAATTTCAGAATCTCGCGAAAATTATTATTATTATAGCGATACTATCATCAAAATTAATAATTCGCGAATTCTAGACCTCACGAAAAGTCACAAAATCGACTATAGATCTACTATACCGGTACAGTATTCTGTAAAAGTATAACGCAAGATGACCTGGTTTAATCACACATAGATGAGATAATAGGCCTACATCTAGGATCTTTATTATATATTTTTTGCAATAAATTGACATAACTGGATGTATGCCTACTTAGCTATGCGTGAAAAATGTGAAGAATGGTGTATAATTGAATGTGTGTTCAGCGGTACAATGCTTATGCTTCACTGAACCACAATATTCGCGATGTGTCGCATGCGCCCACAAATGTTTACTCAGTGAATCACGAAGACCCACCTACTTGAAGGTAAACATACATGTAGGCCTACTTGACAGAACTAGCCGTTGTTGTTTTCATAAATTTGGGATGGTGTAGGCCTATTTTATTGTAGCCAAAACTTAGACATAAAAGTCAACGGCTACGTCAATTAATGCCGCGCTAATGTTTGGTGTGAAAGATGTTGGGAATATGATTGTCTCTATAAAATTAATGGCTGTATTTTGACGTTGAAATTAAAAGATCAAAAAACCACGTGAAAACGCCGTCATTTGTGTAAAGTTGAAATGAAGTCAATTCAAAAACGTACTAATGTTGACGCTGACGGTGGCCTAACATTGGATCAACATAGAGCCAACGAATTGTGTCTACTGAGAAAGGCTTTGCTGGATCAAGATTTCATGTCTGCCCAGTAAATAGGAGCCGTTGACCCAATGACAGCAGGTCTCTGGTTCATCACAATATGCTGAAAATACTTTATAGAGTGGTCTGGAGGCTCGTTTGTATCGACAAACGAGCGTCCAGACCACTCTATAAAGTTAGTGCTGAGCCACTAACTTTAAAATACTTATCCTTCGCACGAAAATTCCATTATGCTCTCCTAAATAAAACACATCAATTTAAGCCTCCTTTTTGGGCATATTTCTAATATGTGAAACCCAAATATATTTTTGGGGAGAATATGTTCAACTAGATTTATGAGACCTATCTGTAGGATATTGAAGCGCAAAGAGCCAAAAGATCAGATAATTTGTGGCGGGTTCTGCCTAATATTTCAGTTGATTTCAAGTGAAATCGTTTTGTGCTATTTATTGTACTGGTATGCATAGTAGCTCACTCTAGTCACATTCTTTCTAGATAAACGACGGTAGTTGTAGGTCCGATTAGATATAATCCAAAGGTCATTTTCTGAAGGCAGTCTGAAAGCTATTTGGAGCAATATGTGTGACATAACAGACTGAATAACAACGCCGAACAAAGCTATTTGACTGTTCTATTTAAGGTAATTATTTATTTTACAACTATGAACATTACACACACAATAACACAGTAGACTGTATCGTAGGCGTGCTGGCTATCTCTTGTAAATCCTTTTGCTAGGTGAATTGAAAACATCTCTCCACTCAAGAATCACATGAATAATGAATGATCAGATAAGTTATTCAGTCTATCCTCTTATTGGATGCCACGTTTGCATTACATCTTTGTATTTCTTTTTTTCTGAAACATTGTAAGATGTATTTCAACATGTTTATTATCACCTGACAGAAAACAATAAAACCTAATCAAGATATCATGAAAGTGGTAAAAGTATTATTAATATTAAAACATCTCCTTTACTATAGTATTGAATATACCAAATACATAAATTTGCTAATATTCTTTTTCAATATACTCATTTTTGGAAAGAACTAATAATTATATATTATATGCTACATTAATTTATTTATCTTTCCTTCCACCTTGACTTGATGGTGGGTTAACTATTGGAATCCACTAGTTTTAGACGTAGTAGCAGTACAAATAATTAGAGTCCAGGAGCAATTGAATAATGCACCCTGCAACTTCTATTAACCCTTACAACACCGAAATAGTTTTGTATAACGAGACCAAAGTGTTTTTTCAATTGGAAAATGTCTTAATGAGCTTTTTCCGCTTCACCATGTTCACTACCGGTGGGTCTATGTTATGGGTCTACAGTCATTATTAATATTTTACTCTTTCTGTGCTGGGATCGACGCCTAAAGTTGGTCCCCACACAATAAGGTTTGAGGAATTCACGTCCATGCTATTTCAAAACATTTTAGTGACTGTTATTTGAAGGAAATTTATCATTTAACAGCCATGACTGAAAAACAACCATGACTGAAACATAGTGGTGGATTAGGCCTTTTAAGGTGTCTAACATTTGACTAGTACCCGTACCTAATATTGAAGGAATATAAAATAATCTCTGGCACCAAAATTTGAGGGCACATTTAAGTTTTTGAAATTATTTAACAGGCGTCAAGCTGAATTTAGTGTTATCAAATTTAACCTGTGATTATATAGTCAGAAAATAGAGCAATATTATATTAAATACATGTCTATTTTGTCTAAAGCTGGGAATTGTTTCAATGGAAATTCCAGCATTAAATATCAAGAAGTAACACAGAAATTCAGCACCCAAATTACCAAGTTCTGGAAAATCTTCAGGATGTTGCTTTATGTAATCCCATAGATAAACCTCTCTTGTCAAAATTCTTTTTAGCTTGTACTGATGAAGAACGGAGCCAACAAAATAACCGCCTATTCCCATCACACCGTACAGCGGTAGACCTGTAACATACATGGGAAAATTAAAAATAAAGTGAAAAGGACTTGGCATCATGACATGTATTCTAAACAATGATACATTTAATAATTTGATCGTGGAGTATTTAAAAAAATCAAACTTGGACGCTGTGAATAATTTGCATATTGTATGCTATGATATGTAACTATATGATATTCATCCGCCTGACCCCCATTACCGTGGGAATTTCAGCCATTTTTCATATTTTATTTATTTATTTTTGAGGTACATGAACTGTAACCCGGGTTGGTGTGGCCGAAAAAACGTTATCACTTGCAAAACTCGTTCCCCACAATACACTGGAATTCAGGTTCTAAGCATACCAGTTATGCAGCTTTAAGCAAGATACATCAATTGTTTATTAAAATAACAAGAAGTTATTTGCATAATTCACATAAGGTGCAGGTGATTGCTAAAACATAAAATAGATTTAATCTGTTTAATATTACAAAATATTTCATTTTTTTTAAATACCATGGTGATCCATAAAATTTTGTAATATGTCACTGAATGAATTGTATTTTATATCTTTTGTACGGGCCAATGGCCTAATAAATTTATTTATAAAACATTTTGTATTTGTATAAAAAGACAATATACAGTGAAACCTGTACATACCGGCTTAAGGATAAAGTTTTATTCCGGTTTGGACATGATCCGGTTTGCCGCCACCGCCTTAGCCTTGTTTACAGTCTCACATAAAAATATATAATGCCAATACATGTAGACTGCAGACACCGAAAACCTATATATACCATGTATACCAGGTTTTAGGAGAACAATAAAATAAAATTAGGTCAAACAAAAAATTTAGTCATAGGTGGCAGCCATTGTGATTATCAGTGGAAAGCTGAAAATCTAATCAGGTCATCGCCATACTCATGGGTAGCTTGACATAAACAGAGCACTGACGCTAACGATATCCCCCGCCATTAATTAAAGTCAATAATGGCCTCAAAGTCAAAGGTTAAAAATTAGATCAAAGGCCACAACCCCCTAATAGCACATCTACACCCCCTGATGGATGTGTGTATGCAATATGAAAACAATCTGACAACAAGTGCTTTTTCCGAAATATCATCCGGAAACTCAACTTATCATCCGCCATCAATTAAGGAAAATAATTGCCTCAAAATCAAAGGTAAAAAACTAGGTCAAAGGTCATAAACCCCAAAAGGCACATCTACACCCCCTAAGAGATGAGTGTATGCAATATGAAAACAATCCGGCCCTTTTATTTCCCTTTCATTTCCCCCACTTGTTTCACACAAATTCCCCAGATGGAAATTTTTTGTGTGGGAATTTTTTATTGTCTCGTGTTTGCTGGGAATTATATAATATGAAAACATGTGATTCATATGGGTTGTCCGTGATTTAGTTGTCCCGGACAAACAGAACGCTCTTATTTCCAGCCCTGGCTAATTTTGGCCCACAGTCTACGGCTCATCTGATTAGCTGGGTAGCGCACAGTCCCCTGTAGCTACCGCATTGCCCGTCAGGGGTCGAGACTAACGCTCGCCCCTGGTGAGTGGAAATGTGTAAGGGCTGGAAAGTATCAGGGGTCCATCAGCCCTTCTGGCGAGTGCCAATTTTAGTGGCTTCCCATAACTTTATTGCCATTATTTTATTATAGGCCCTATAGTCGAAATCGGTCACTTCAGCTAGGCATATCACATGTTTGTTGATACCAATATAGATAAAGAGGTGAGGGATTTATCATATAGTTAACTGTATCTAGGCCTAGACATAGTTAACTTTTATCTAGTCAACTTTATCAAGCGCGAGCGATAACTATGTTTGTTTCTTTGCGATAGCTAGCCCTGGAAGCAGGCTGCCTGGCCAGTCGATCTAGCCTTCCAAATGCAATGCTACCATTAGCAGATTAGGCCCTGCCAATTCGAGTGGCTGCTACCTGAAAAAAAACGCTTGAAAATTGGGAAGATTCCTGTTAATAACGTTCGGTAAAAAAGTCTTCTATTTAGACTATTAATAGAAGATTGCTATAACAAAATAACTGAAAATTGTTGACGACGCAAACAGCCATTTCAATGGACGAAATAATGATTGTCCTGTGTTTCCAAGAAGACCCGCCAATACACAGATATGTGCAGCGCATGTGCACCTGCATGCATGCGCACGTTCCGTTGTTCACTTCTGTCTGCTTGAGGTGTATGTATTCCCAGCAAACACGAGTCGGTGACCCAATGATGATTTCATGCTGGACTGGAATCAGCGACGGCGGGCCGTCATTGAACCAGCATCAGGTCGCTGTCTCGTATTTACCAGCTGGGTTGTATCGTCCTCCCGTGCAAATTTTGACAATAAAATTATAATCCAATTGGAGTATCAGGTTGTGGGAACGATGTCTGTGCAAAACCAGGCATGTAGTGAGTGTGCATGAATGTTGTTTTGAGCAAAACTTCTCCCGTAATGTCAGCCAGCACTGGGAATTATTCCCAGTTGTTTGGTAATTAATGTCATATCTATACATAAATAGACTAAGATCTACAAAGTTCTAGACAATGCAGTGTGCTAGTGTTTTTAATTGATGAAATATATCAAAATAATAGAATAGGTTGACTTTGGATTCTTACTGAAAACGCCAAAAAGAATTGAATTTATCAATGAATTTTAGTACCGGTAATACAAATGCGATTTTTTAAAACTTGTTGATTTTTTGGGTTGTAAATTGATTGGTTATCATGCCATTCTGGCGGTGAATGAGGTGTTCGGTGTGTCCAGCTGTCACACAATCTGAATCACAGTGCAAGGAACTTTTTAAAAGCCCCTGGCTGTGCTCTGAGATGAAAGTAACTTTTTCAAGTTACATGCAGCTGGTGCTCAATCTTGGTTAGTTTCTACCCCTGTCCGTAATCTAATAATGAAAAAGAAAAACAAATTTCATTGAAAAATATATATTTTGGTAAATGAACATTAACCCTTACACTGTTGCATAAAATTTGCAGCATGTGTGGTTTCCCACTAAGTAATATCTGGCATGTTTTTTCTTCAAAAAAATATCTGATGAACAACTGATATTAAAACAAAAGCCATTATATTACAAAATCAATCGGTTAGTGTTATCTTTAAAGCGCAAATAGAAAGACACCACAAAACGAAAGTAAAAAAAAATTTAAAAAAAAAGATTAAAAAAAAAAAGCTAACACTGCTCCAAAAAACTTGCAGCATGTGTGGTTTCCCACTACATGTAAGTAATATCTGGCACGTTTTTTTTTTAAAAACCATCTGATGAACAACTGATATTAACCCTTTAGGACCGCACGATGCATCTTTAAAGAATGGCTTGATTTCCTGAAACCTGGCATTTTTAGAACAAACATTTTCATGGAACTGTTTTAATAATAACAGTATATTTTTTCATTTGTCACCAGCTGCAAGTCATTTTCATCCACTACAAGTCGCGAATTGCGACAGCAATATGTGGCTTGTAGTGGTTGAATATGACAATATAAACCCAGGCTTGAAACTTGGGTTAAAGGCCATTATCATGATTATATTACAAAATCAGTCGGTTAGCTATTTTTAAAGCGCAAATAGAAACACACCGCAAAACGAAAGTGAAAAAAAAAATCAAAATTTTTTTTAAAAATTTTCAGAATTAACTTGGCGACTATAGGGGGTCTAGTCGCCCACAGCAGGCTGCGCTAGGTTTATTCTGGGCGACTATAGTCGCCCATAGCAGTGTAAGGGTTAAGATGTTTCGGACAGAACAATGTGGGAATCTCAAAGAAATGAGATATCTGGGGAAGGTCGGCTGCACTAGTTTACCCAGGGTAAGACCTGGGTTAAGTTTTGTTTGCCTACCCTGCACTTCCTCGTGGGGCGCACCGAGGGTAAAAATGGAAGTTTCATAGCTATAAGGATGAGAATCCATCAAAAGTTATGACTTATGTTCTTCCTTGACCCCCTTGTGGACAGTTCAGGGTTGCACATTAAGCCAAACAAGGCACTGGCAAACTGTGCTAGTGGTGTAAATAAGTTACTAGCCCTGATTGGCAGTTTGGTAGCCCTGAAATTTTGTCTGCTAAAAGATCACTTCGATCATACACAACAGTGGGAATTATAATTTATTTTCTTATTTTTATAAGCAATTTTCAGTAAAAATCAATAAATTATTTTTTAAAAATAATTCATGTCATGGTTGAAAATCATAGTAGCCAGCTGGGCTACAGGGTGAGAACAATTTAGTAGCCCTTACAGATTCTAGCTAGCCTCGGGCTAGCGGGCCAGTGTTAATGTGCAACCCTGCGGACTCGGATGGGCATTTCCAACATCCGTCCCTCCCCAATTACGGGTACACACAAAATCAGTTTAGTATATATAAACATCGCCATTTATTACCACTATGTACACAGGCCGTTATTCTTATCAGGTCTTGTGTCATACGTGTATATGACATAGGTCACATTAGGTGTGAACGCGTGACATAAGTATGATAAGTGACTGGCGTGTTTTCCATTGTCACAATGACAATGCAATGGCTGTGGTGGATTGACTATGACGTAACAATAGTTCAAAGAGGCATTTCAATGTGTGAATATTAGAAGGGCAACATGGCGCACACGAAGCCTGTTGAAGGGTAACATGGCGCACATGAAGGGCAACATGGCGCTCACTAAGGGCAACATGGCGCTCACTAAAGGCAACATGGCGATGCGCCATGTTAGAAATGGCTAGATGAAACACTGTTCAAAACAAAACTCTCAACAGCGGCATCATATCTCGATAGTTTTATTCAGCTAGATCTACTTCAAAAAGTTCAAGTGTCTGGGTGATGTTTTGGATTCTGTTACCCCCATACCATAGCATAGGCTTAACCGTTTGCCACAATGAGGTGCCATCTTTTGCAGTTTTGTACGTTTTATAATTTAGCTCAAATTTTGATCTAGCACAGCATTTTACTTGCTCAGTGAAAACTGTGTCCTGTGCGGTAGGACTTTATACCCCAACCGACCCAAACCAACCCAAACCGACTTGAATCAACCCAACCGGCCGATATGCATTCATTATATTCAATATAAGTGATTTAATTTGGGCTATTGTTGTACAATATGCTTTATTTAATCCTTTCTGTCCGGAAATAATACTATAATTTATCCCACAAGACACTATTTTGCGGAAATATAATACCCAACCGGGAATCGACTGACGGCCATAACTTGAATAAGCCATGCTTGCAGACGGTACGGCCTATTCGCCAGATGGCGCACATGTATGTCGTCTCAAACTCCGGTTTTACAACACAATGCAAAACTATTTATTATACAATGCAAAATGATACATTATAACTGAATATACACGCTAACAAACACAACTAATATTGTAATGGACAAAATGTGTGACGATGATTATACCTGTACGATAACTCATATAACAGTGTATAAAACAGTCGGTATAGGGCCTACATAGTAACATACACAAATAATAACATTTGATATGACGAGACGAATAATATAGTCATTATACATAGTAACATATGCAAATAATATATTTTTTATTGAACAAAATTGAACAAAAATAATAAAAAAAATAACTTTCATAACTAATATATATACACACTAAAATATACTACGAAGACACAACACTATTTTGATAAATGAAAGAGTGTTGTATACCGATAGTCTAGTTAAATAATAAGAATAGTTTTTTATAATGACTTATTAGTTCTGGTTACCATACACTTACAGCATACGGAAAATTAATAATGTTCATCCATAAAAAAACATAAGCATTTTATATCCAGCTCATTGCGAGTTCACAGCTTACCAATCCAGTGCTTCAGTGGAACTCCTGACTTTACAACTCAAAGTTCTGTTGTCATCAGCCTACTGCCGAGGTGTGACTTCCTTCACAACTCAACTTGTGTCATCGTTGATCATGAACAGCAATTGATGGTCACAGCTGAGTGAGATTACAACTCAGCGTAAAGATTACAACTCAGCGTGACACGGGGTCATTCAATTGAAGATCACAACTCATTGTCGCACCTGATGTGGATCACAGCGGGAAATTGTGAGATTCAATTAGTTTAATATTAATTACCGGGTAGGCCTATATTAGAAACATACAAATATATTCAAGTAAATATATTTTTTATGAACAATTCTTATCAAAGTCGTATATCTTTCTGCTTTTAATAGTCACTCCTCTAATAGTAGCCATATCATCAGAATCATATTATTTTGCCGTACTTCTCAGAAATACAATTAGTAGAATATGATTGGATTTTTTTTTACACAAATCACTCTCAGACATGATATTGAAATTGGTGGAAGTTGTGAATGGACAATATCGAGAAATAGAGAGAAGCTTGCTAAGCCTTGACGATTTTTATCTGAGTGACAGTCATACTAACTTTGCAGTTCAAAGAGCCATCTGGAGTGCAACTGAACTTACCAAGAGAGAACGACATGTGAGCCGCTTCCTCAGACATATCACACCACACAATTCAAAGTTTGTGGTGTCTACGGTGTCTATCTGTTGCACCTAAAAACGGAGGAAAAAAACCTGCACAAACAAAGAGAAAACGTGCTACAAAAACAACAACAGTCAACAAGAAACACAAGTTATAGACATTGTAATTGTTTGTTAATAATACATTAATTCATTCAGTGACATTGATTAATGATTTATTGTATATATTTTTTTTCTGTATCATGAACTACTGCAATGACATCGATCATATCAATAAATTGTGATTCAATATATAAATCGATACATTGTACAATTACACAATTGTTATATTATAATTATTATAATATTATGCCTTGCATGATAATAAATAATTGAATGTATGTTATTCATAATGATCTTCTGTATCATTTCTGTCGACATCACTTGATTTAGCTAAGCCGATCATAGCACCACCTGGTGACTGTCAGTTGATCACTCTCTTTTCTTGGTTTGGTCCGGTTTGACTAAGATTTAGTCTAATTCAAATACGTTTTTTAGATATCTCATCTTTAAGTTCGGACATATATGACACAATATATGTAGACTGCTAGAATACGATCAATAAAAGCCTATACTATTGACTATAATTAAGGTTATCACTATTATTTCGAGCCGGTTGGGTTGATTCAAGTCGGTTTGGGTCGGTTGGGGTATAAAGTCCTACCCGGTCTGTGGAATATGGTCAAATATTTCTTTTACTTTTAAGTTTTAGCATGTCGCCTTGTCACCCTTGAGGCTTGTCGGCAGTTACCTACGGAAAAAGGCTCAGCATAATTTTATTGGACAATTTTAAAATTTATTGAATCTACCTAGCATAGCCTAGGCTAAGTTGCTGAGTGACTGAGTCTGACTGTCAATGTCACTGACTGAGTCTGAGACTGTGAGACTGAGTGACGTTTGGAATTTGGAAACCGCGACTGCCGCCGTCGCTGAACTTACGTGAAAAAACTGGTACTCTGGCACCAGCGTTGAACAGTGCCATCGTAGTGAGCGCAATACCCGCGCATGCAGTTTCTTCAATATTTGGTAAAATCATGTTTAATGCTTAATTTACTGGGGTATATTTGAAAAAACAACAAACAATTGACAGTCGCATGTCCTTGCCCCTCAGATCACCGGAAGTGAAAATCTTATACCAATAATCTCTTGAAAACTGTAAAATTTCATTAAGTTCTATACTATTTTTTTATTTTCCGCCAAGTCACCAGATGGCAGCCTCAGACGTTATAGACGAAATAGCCTCATAGGCCTATAATTATAGGCATATAGATCCTTATAGGCTAAGTACCGTATGTATACGAACTAAATCAAATGCCATAGGCCTTTATGGTAATGCAATGACATTTTTTGTACAGACAGGCAAAATATCAAACCACAAAAAATATATTTATTTTATTAAATAAAACATTTTGACCACACAAATGGATACAACATTCAGTGTGGAGTGTCTATATTTGAGCAACAGATGAACATTTTGAGAAATGTGGAACCTTACGTTTTTAAACAAAACATATTTTCAAAAAATGTCTTAATTAATGTAATGTACTGAAATGTACCCCATACTCTGGCACCTTGAGACACCACCTGGGTACGTAGTAGGCCTACATAGAAACACCATTTTAGGTACCTGAACACAACGTGGATCTATCTAAAGTCAAGATTTGAATAGCTTACTACATATACCTGTACATAGCGTGCCGTAGCTAAAACCCGTTGTGGGATTATGCTAGATGTTGCAGTAACATTATAGGGGCCTATGCATCAAACAAGTGGAGGCACCTTGAAACACTATCGGGGCAGCTTGAAACAGTCTCGGGGCACTTTGAGATAGTTTTGGGACACTTTGAGATTATTCACTTTGAGATAATGTCTCAAGGTGCCACATCTGACAAAAAAGATTGTGATCATCCTTAGAATATTCTTCTTCAGCAGTTTGGGACCCCTTTAGACAAAAATACATTGATAAATTAGAAAAAATTCAAAGAGCAGCAGCAAGATTTTTACCCAAAATTATAGACAAACAGCCAGTATGACATCTCTCATTCAGAACCTGGGCTGGACTGACTTGAAAACAAGACGAGAAAATTCTAGACTTTTATGTATGCTCAAAATTTTTAATGAGTTAGTCGAAATTCCTATCAATGACCGTTTAATCCCAGCAGCTAGAAAAACACGTGGTGGGCAGAATCAGGCCTATAAACACATCAGAGCTAACACCACACTGGGACAAAATTCTTTTTGGCATCGAACTATCCCTGATTGGAATTCTCTTCCGGCAGCTGCCATAGAATCAAAAACTGTGGCAGAATTCAAGAGTCAGCTGGTCAGATCTGTCAGCCTCTTTTTTCCTCCTCCAGCCTGATACTCCACAATGGAGGGCTGCTGGGGTATTCATTCTAAGTTCTTAGTTCTAAGTATTGGGTGTGTTTGAAGCAAACTATTATACATACGTTGCAAGGTGATAGCACATGTGTAAGATAACACCAATATCATAGATAATTTGATTACATCAGAAATGCATTAACAAGAAATGTATAACTCAGGCCTGTTGATTATAGACAGTAAGTTCACCAAATTGCATATGACTCGAGAACTAGTTCACCTATAAACTTGGTTCTGATGTCATCAGAAAGAGCGATCATGTATCTTTAAATTGACATTGTTAATACAATTTTAAATATTATATGGTAGTTGTAGGATGGTAATACCTTTCAGATACGACGCTCAAACTGCCTGTCCACATGTACGTCCCGGAGTCCTCTGTGATAAATGGGAAACTCATAATTATTAAATTAGCACATAGCTATGACAACCAACGTACTTTTTTCTCATAGGGCGCTTTGGTTTGTTCTTGTACCCCTTTGTGGAGAATTAGAAACTGTTGTGTTTAATTAGCATATGTAGTTCTCAAACGAATATCAGTGCACATTTATACAATACACACAATGTATGAAATATACTGGTATGGCTGTATAATGTTGAGTAAAAAGCATACGGTGGCATGCAGCACAATAATGTTGCTTAAATATATACATAGGGGGGCCTAAACATATATGCACCATTCATCAACTAACACCTAAAAGTATACAAATGGGCCAAGTAGATCTCATCCAAACAGTAGATATAAATCGAGAAATAGAAGTAGAGCAGTTTTTAATATACATCCACCAGGTGTATTTTTCATGATATCATTTTGACATTATGCTTCTGTAATGGTTGACGTTATGAAATTTTATGTTTAATCATAATTAATAAAATAACTGGTAAACTTGTTTTATTCACACCCATCAGAGCAGCGGATCAATCAATTAGTCAGATGTGTCATTCACTTTTGAATATAGTCTACATACAATCATATATGTCGTATATGAAGAGCAATTAATATCGGATTTTTTATGACATTACATATTATTAGTCATTGCGATTTATTTTTGCTTAGACCCATATTGGCCCGTAGAACCAGTTTAGGTTACAACATAGTTATGAAAAATAAATTAAGTAGCATCATTATTGACAAAAATGTTTAAACACTTAATTTAATAATATTTCTAAAATAGGACTAAAATCACCTACAATAGGCTACTGATATATTGGTCCAAGTACAACACGAATCAAACGGGATTGTGGGGCTGGCCCAGGATTATCGTGATGTATAAAGATAATATGTAAGTAAGTTAATACAGCAATAGATTTACAATCTGTGTGCATACATATAAACATAATTATATAAACAAGTGCATGTTTGACGTGTAAAATAGCGTGGTAACAGATAAAGCGTGAACAATGATGCAATAAGGTGATACAATTGTTTTTTTTGTGTGTGTGTGTCTGAAAATGTACTCTAGCATACAACTAAGAGTGACGTAGATATAAGAACTTAGCAAGCTAGTTTTCTTCACACAGCACTATTTTTAATTCAGGGTATTGTGTGTGAATTGATCGACCCAAACCAGAACTATCATGTATGTTATTTGATGGACTTGTGTTACCTGTATTACTTTACTCATGTGAATTATGGGGATTCCACACTGTTGCGGCGGTGGAGAGAGGACACCTGAAATTTTGTAAATGGGTTTTGAAAGTGTCTAAACCAACAACTAATGAAATGGTATACGGTTGAAAGAAACAAAAAATGTTTCTTCCCCATCCACGTGTCAAAGTCAGTATTGTGGGGAGCCTCCGTGACCAAGAGGTAGCGTGCTCGGCCTCAGACCGCCAGGGCTAGTATTTAGAATCCTGTGTCTGGAGGACAGTGTCATCTCAATCATCTCACCATCCTCAGGAGGTTCTCCTGACCCAGTTTAGCCTATATGTGCACAAAGGTGGCCTAAAGCCCGATTCATTTCATTTAATTTCATTTTGGTATACGGGGAACTTGGAAGATTCCCACTAATTTTAGAAAAAATGTACGCATAGTGAAATACTAGCTAGAAATTGTACATAGAGAATTAAGTCCATTGGTTCAGAAAATTTATAAAATAATGTTACACACTTTTACTACAGACAATACAATTGTTAACTGGGCTGGGCATTACAACCCCCTGTCTGCTAAATATTGCTGGGTGCCTGAAAATTCCCCTGTACTAGGAATCATATACCTAAAGTTGAGTCATCATAAAACCAAATATCTTCTACGGACAACCTTCCACTCTTCCTAAATACGACTTACTTAGTTATAAGTATATTAACACATAATTTCCACATCATGAACATAATCGAGGCGATTTTGCAAATCTAATCTACTCTCAGCTATTAAAACAGAATCATCGACATATAATAAAAGACCTAGTTTAAGATCGTCGACAGTTATCCCTTCGCTTCCACTTTCATGCAACTTTTCTCTCATATCATTACCATACTAAATAAAAGGGGTGACAAGCTCTCACCTTGTTGTACTCCCAAAAAACTATTGAATGTATTTGATGTTTCTTCACCATACCGTTCCCTGGTCTTGACTTAACCATACATACTTCTTATTACATTAAAAATATTTCCTCTCAAGCCAAAATCAAGTAATTTAAACCATAGACAACCTATATTTAAGTAGTCGAAGGCTTTACAAAAATCTGAGAAATGCACAGAATAATTTATTTCCATTCTGTATTGCAGACTATGTAAAACAAAAAGATTATCCAGAGTTGAACGGTTATTTCTAAATCCTGCCTATTCTTCTATTAAAATGTCATAGCTTTCAGCCCCAAAAAATAATATATTATTCAAAATACGCGTAAAAAGTTTCCCCAGAACACTAAACAAAGTGATGCCTCTATAATTATCAACTGTATTTTTACTGCTTTTTTGTGTATAGGAATAACCACACCATCCACCCAAGAAAGTGGAAAATGTCCACTGCTAAAAATTATATTAAATAAAATAACAAGTTTATCGGTTAATGTATCACAAGTGTTCCCAAAAAATTCATTTATGAGCAGATCAAGACGATCACTTTTACCTGTCTTTAATTCTTTGATAGCTTTTATGACTTCTGCCTGCGTGATTACATCCTGAAATGCATCATTCAATAAACCTTCGTCATATGTGCGTATACGTTCATATATATCATCATCTTCAATATACGAAACGTCAGTAGGATTCCTTAGTACTGTAGGCTCACATATTACATATAACACTTTCGTGCATTTTGCATCATTCGACACCATTATAATGCCGAAAATGCTACGATAAGCTTTATTATATATATTCCAAAGTAATTTATGTACCGGCACATCTATTCATTAAACGTGTACCGGCACATCTATTCATTAAACGTGTGTAGTAAGACTACGCATGACCCATAAACATAACCAACTGCACAATAGGTTAGAATATAAACCAAACGATGAAGAGAGTGTATTTGTTCAGATACACCGACGGTCTCCTTCCCGATGGGGGCTTTATAATGCCATTGCAATGTCAAATCAAATCTTAATAAATTAATTCCAGCATAGGTATTAATAACTCGGTGCCATACAAATATTATTTGCAAAATGTCAACAACAAGGTCATACCACATACTGTTTTTTTCACACTCGTCCTCAAGCACTTGTACAATTTGACGCAAAAAAAGCAATGTTTTACACATTAATGGAAAGGGGTAGGCCTATGCTAACGAAAATAAAGATTTATATTGGTTGGGGTTGCAGGGCTGGCCTTTACAGTAACAAACAAAATCATACCAATGACAACCTAAGATCATTGCAAAGTCCAATAATAGCTCATCGTACATAAAACAATTATTACGCATTTCTGGCATTTGGTTATCATACAAGTCTAGACTACCCTCTGCAAAAGGTATTTTATTCATTTATAGCATTTAATTCATTATTGTAGCTGTAGGCTTATTTCCTCTTCCAATTTGGAGTTGAAACTAACATTGATCATATTGTGATAACAAAAGGCGGAAGTACTATCTGGATCTTGCATTGCTGCTGTGAAATTCCTGGAATGTAAGTTAGGAGCAGGCCTAATGTATCCTTGTGGTACGTATGTCTGAAAATTTAGCCAACATTTTAGTGTGTTTGAAGTTAAGATGACTCAACATTTTAGTGTGTTTGAAGTTAAGATGACCTTAACCGTGTATAGGTCTGGGCTCGAGTTACTTAGCGTTAGAGTTATTGCCCTACTACGATAAATCATATTAATTTATTGCAGAATATCATTCATAGTAAATAAATGTACGGTACATTATACAATTTAAATGAGTTAATCTAAAATGAAAAAATAATAATCTGTAATGAACGAAAATTATTATCAATCGTTAGTTTTTTAAGAGCTGTTATAGCTATGACCACGATTGTGTAAAGTCATCTTCCTTAAATTTATATTGTATCATATAATTTCGGATACGGTATGTGATATGCGCTATGTCAATAACTTTATGAAAACTGTTATCGATATATTTAATTCAATGATACCTCAATATTACACTAACGAAAAATACAAGATATATGAAATGTAGTTATAATATGTAATGGCAACACATGATTGTGTGAAACGTGAATCAAATGTATGTACAGAGTAGAAGCCTTCTTTAAGAGTTGAGCCACTCTCAGAAACACTCTAAACATACTTTGTTTTTAATTATCTTCTTCTCCGATATATATTTAGAGAACAGATAGTTCCGATGATATAATCAACAATATATTAAAATTTATGACTGTTATTGTTATATCAGACAAATGATATAGGTGAATCGGGCAGATGAGATTATAATAATAAATCACTTATTATACAATCATTGCATGAATCTCTGCACATATAAATTATTCAAGTAACATAAAGTAAAATCAGGTTAGATGTTTTACATGTTTTCGGAGTGGTAAGCATAACAGTTTAATAAGTTTTTCATATTACATTCTTTGGCTGCTAGAATTTGATAAAAATTGTAATTTTTGCGTGTTTTTGTGGCAGCATTTTTAATAATATAATTATATAACCTCATGTTCGCCATGTTTGAGGTCACGAGTCACGACTCGAGTGGAAGTTCAAAAATGTGATAATTACGTTTGTTTAAACTTCTACACTATCGTTACATGTTATCATTAAAAAACATTTTTTTTTGTCATTAATGAACAAATTTACTTTGTGCCAGAATGCAATATTAGTAGCTGCCTTTGGTATCTTCTTGCATTGAAGATAATGTTATGTAATATTTTAAAAATTGTAATTAATCGAATATTATTTTAGATAGTTGTTGATAATATATATGATAGGGAGGAGGGGCGAAAATAAATGGGTAAATAAGTGAAAGAATGACTGGGGTATTCGGACACTTTTTTGCACATATCAATTATGACTAAACTGGACCAGCATAACTTCACGTGCAAATGGTGTATTGGAGCTGTACCGATTTCTGTATTTTCAAGAGGTGACACATTTTATTTAACATAACATATTTAGGAGTATGAAAATCACACGTACTTCATATTCAAGGCTCAATAAAATTATCCAGCTGCACCATGTGCATATTCAAAGGCTGCTTTGTGTCTCGAACATTACGCCCAGATGAGTGTGCTGTGCAAAAAACAGGGTTTTCATGTTTTTTAGACAATGACAGATTGTTTGTTAAAACTTTTAGGCTATCCCGAACATTTTGTCTATTCAGAAAGGGAGTGTTATTGTTAAGATATGTACAGGCCTATTAAATGGTATGTTTTCGCCCGAAACTGTATAGGGCCCAGTTATTTTTGGCAGAACTTGTATATTCAAAGGTATATTTTGATCACAAAGGTATATTCAAGACTAAAAGTTCGACTATCCTACACAGAACACAAACTTTCATCTAGTGCCCCACCCTATAGGGGAATAACCTCCTGAGATGTATCAGATGGCACTGCCATCCACACAGTATCCTAAATTTTGTTCAAGGCCTAGCATACAACCTCTAGGACACGTAACAGATATCTTATGCTTTGTTTTAAAATTTTGTTGGGTAAAATCGAGAAAAATCGATTTTCAACTGTTTATTTCTAAAATATAATAGTGTGATCAGTTTTTTTCGCCTTAAAAACTATACAAATCGATATTATACTCGGTTTTGTGTTCATTAATTCAAAAGTTATATAATATCTTGGACAAATAGCAGCCATTTTGGATCTAGTCAATTTTCGTAGATTTGAAGAGTTAGAAAAAATGCAATCCCCTTTTTTCTCATCACTACTATGTTCCAAAAGGGTATAAACAAACAAATCACTTTTTCACGAAAATACATAAGGGCATATACTATAGGTCCTTACAATACTCGAAAAAATCTGTACATGTTAATAGCGAGGAAGTAGGTGACTTATTCTTTCTGCTTAATTTCCACATATCGTTAGAGTTCTGTTTTTGAAAATTTACCAAACGTTGAGTTTTAGGTTTGTTATAATTAAAGCGACAATTTTGTTGGCACATTTAGTATACTTGTTCCGTACTTGGACCATCTCTGCTCTGGATTCATCAGTTTTATTATTTCTGTATTTATTTAGACGTAGCAAAAAATCGTGTTTTAATTGCTTACATTCTTGTGTCATCCAGGGAATATTACTTTTGGGGGACGAAGCATTAGGTTTTACATTGATGTGGCGACTAAAGAACGGGTCAGCACAACCTTATATTACGTTGGTGAAAGATACGTCAAGTGTATTCAATTGAGTTTAATTTCATAGCTCTTTCATTTAAATCTTGGAAAATAGGAACTTAATTGAGCATTTTTTCAATGCGACAGATCGAAACTTTAGAGTCTGGTAGAAAACAGAGGTATGTTTCCAGAAGGTAGAAATCATTTAGCACGATGTGTTAGTGCAGTTTCTTATAAAAAAAATGCCTCAGTTAGGGACAATAGTGAAAAACGCGTTTTTCAAGATGCTGGTCATTTAGCTGAAAAACCGACAAATTGAGCTATAAAAACAATATTCAACTTGTATAGAGTGTTCAAATATATTCTATTTCAACTGTAATGGTGTCTAGTTCATTACTCATAATCTTTGTATTGTTTGACCTTTGCAAAATGGCGGCCATCTTGAATTTTAGCCTTAAAACAATATCTAGGGTGCTTTCATCCAATATGAATATGTAGGAATGTTCATGACAAAAGAACTAGACGCTAATACTGTCGAAGTAGGGTCTATTATAAATCCTTTTATATATCGGCTTTGAGCTAAATGGTCGCTATTTTGAAAAACGCGCTGCAAATAATCAGTTATAAACGATTATGATTGTGATTAAACGTTAACCACAAACTGTCCGCAATATTTAGCAGCATTTCGACGACGCTGAGCTGTAATTAAAGCGGATACCAGTATGAATTGATTGTTTTCACTAAATTCTGGCATAATGTTGAGTGAGCGTCGTATATTTTGGGCTAATAATAAAGCAACATTAGGCCAAGTTATGTTGCTTTCTCAGATTCCTCAAATTTAATAGATATTGGGTTTCACTTTCAGATGCCCTGTTTAGAACATTTGTCGTCTCAGCTGACCCGTAAACAGGAATCGCATAATCATCACTTACCGACTCTCTATAGTCTCTTTACTGTAGCTAAGCCTAATTCTGTGAAACTCTATAGCCTTAACCTCCGAGACAATGTTTTCATCGGGCTAGCTAATACAATGAAGTATGGGGGAGAGGTCTTATATAACTTTGTTTTCACCGAGTAGCTATTCAAAAGGATTTCCGTTGACATCACTGCTTTTCCCAGAATAGTATGGTATGTATTAAGCCTATATCCAGGCTCGGTCAGTGACTTATGTCGTATTGACGGCTGGAGGCGAAATGGACTTATCGATGAAAAGGAATTGTTTAGTTGCATCGTGAAAACAATGTTATGTGGGCCCCCCTCTCCTATACATCATTGTCTTTGATTGGATTCTTTTCAGGACGAGAGCAGTATATACTATAATAGGTAGTTTAATCATACATGTATTTTATTCTGCGGAACCAATGATGCCACAGCAAACGATATTCAATGGCCACTCCATGAAAACAATGTTATGTCTTTACTTGCTGGGTCAAAACATCGCAAGTCAAGGCAATTGAGTTTCACATAATTTATAGCGAGACCTGCAGCTGCTGCAAGTAGTGGTTAGTATAAGCATTTTTATTTAGTATAAACATATTTATTTACCGGGGATTGTACAATAGCAGAAGCTGATACAATATACGCTCCTCAAGTAGTAGTTATTCTACGGCTCGAGTCTTGTACGATAAGTAGAACTAGCGGAGGAGTTCTATTTCTAGTACAATCAGTCATTCCATGAAAACGGTACATATTGCTGTGACTGGTGTGATAAAAAATAACCATCATAGATACGAAATAACTCTCACTCATATTGATCTACAAACATAATCGGATCTCTTGGCAAATATGCAGGCTTATGTGGTTTTCATTTTTGTGATAATTGGCTAAAAGGACACCTACCTCCCCTATCTTAAGTCAACTCTGTTACGGACAATTTCGTCATCACTGCAGCATAAAATTTAAATAAAAAATATATTTTTTGGAATATATCTAATGCAACGGTGTCCCATTCGCTATCCATCATAATATAACATTGCTTATCATATGTTTTAGTGGCATTTTGTATACTTGTGCTCCGTGTTATTATATGCAGAGAGCCACATTGGTCACACATTAAATGATAAAATACAACTAGAACAAACTCCAAATAATGATTATGTTGCATGATTAACAGATCAGATGTAATACAATGCTCAATATAATGTCTCCCGTGGCTATGAACGTGTGATATCAGATAATAGTTTTAGTGCTGGTAACAGAGTTGAGTACATTGTACAGTAATAGAGTTGAGATTATTATAAGTGGCTTTGGTATATTTGCAATCAGATTATAGTTGCATTAGCTATTGTTTTGCTTCATGTGACCTGTAATAAAAGTATCTGCATAGCTAACTTACAAGAAGGTGTGTCATAGTCCTGTAATATCAACTCTGTTACCGTTGCTCAACTCTGTTACCCAACAGAACAATGAAATTGGTAACTGATTGATGGTAACATAGTTGATAGTTAATAGTTCTAAAGAACTTTCCCACGTGGTTTTGTCATGTTATCGCCCACCCATTGAATGTTCAGGGACATAGAACAAAAATACATCAGTTTGTGGATTTTTATTAGATAATACTTCTCACTTATTGTAAAATTTAGGTAACACAGTTGAATTGTAAAAAAAAAATATTATTTAAATCTTTACATCTAACATGTATTTATAAGAATACAGAAACAGATAAAACATTACCTTTTGACTTCTATATTGGCGCCTTGCTTCTGCACCACCTGGTGAGTATCTTGTCAATATATGATCTACTAGAGTTTCGAATTTGTATCAAATATGAAGGGCGGGGGCCCTAGGGTAGTGGTTAGCACCGCTGCCTTTCACGCCAGAGTTCGGGGTTCGGTTCCCGGTCTCGGCGGTTTGAAAGAAACAAAAATGTTTCTTCCCCATCCACGTGTGAAAGTCAGTATTGTGGGGAGCCTCCGTGACCGAGAGGTAGCGTGCTCGGCCTCAGACCGCCAGGGCCCGAATTTCGAATCCTGTGTCTGGAGGACAGTGTCATCTCAATCATCTCACCATCCTCAGGAGGTTCTCTTGGCCCAGTTTAGCCTATATGCGCACAGAGGTGGCCTAAAGCCCGATTCATTTCATTATCAAATATGAAAAGTAACATAGTTGAAAAAAATATGGGGACATGGAAAAAACTTATTAGAAATGGTAAATGTTATATTTATTAATAATAACTTTTGCTGCAGTTGGTTAAAAAGAATACATACCTTAAGCGCTGATAAAAAATGAGTTGGCCATTATGTTTGTAGTGAGAATTAGTGTGAAGTATCAAATCACGTACCGCAGGGACAGGTACTTTTACTCACCATGTCATTTTCAATTTCATTGAAATATCATAAATAGCTATTAAAAATTACTAAATTATTGCAAAATATATTCTACTGCTTTAAAACTTTGCTATATGCATTTTTTTATTTATCTGATGATTGAGATAATTAATTAATAAAATTCACGGAAACAGCCGGGACTGTATTATGTACCGTTTACATAGAATGACCCTAATGACGAGGCCAAAAAATAGTTGCTTATAGTGTGAAAGAACAAACAAAATAAAGCCATCCTGGTACCCAACAAGCAGCCCAGCAAACATGAGACGTCGGCCCAATGTTTGGGTACAGTTGGGCCACCGCCTGCGACGTTGGCCCAACAGTACCCCAAAATTGGGCCAGCGTCTCGTGTTTAAACATCAGATATTCACCCTATGTAAGTTTAATGTTTGGCTAGCGTCTGCGACGCCGAGAAAAAAAAACAATGTTCAATGTATTGTGTTTGCTGGGTGGTGCTGCCTAAGGTTGGTAAATCGTATACAACAGTGGCTATGTATAAATCCAGTATTGGTTCAACGGTTGAGTTTGCTGTTCATAATGAAGGTAGAATAGTTTTAAAAAAATTTATCAAAATTATAATATCTGCATTGCTGATGGCCATGGAGCAATAAATGTGGTTTCGCGATTGTACATGATTCTAATTCAAGATAATAGGTTTTAGCACGTTCATTGGAACATAATATATATAGTGTATAGGCCTATCATAGCTGCTTCTGTTTCTGCGAAAACATCAGATTGAATTAATGATAACTTTTTAAAATATCCCACAAAGGACGCTAAATAACCACTTCTGGGGTGTTAAATTGTCCCTATACAAAGTCATACATTCATACATTCAAATTATATTCTCTCTTTACAAAAGCAAAAACACCATAATAAATTTTGCAGATTAAAAACAATTGGTGATTCGCTTACTTTTTTAAAACAAGGTTAATACATCATAATGTACATATAAGTGTATTACAATGTATTACAATGTGAGGATTTTTCTGCACGACGAGGAATTTGACTGCGAAAATAAATATCATTTTTTTACTACAGACAATATCGAAGAATAAGTTCTCTCCTTTATATTCATATGATTTAGAATCCAATGCTTGTATATGCAAAAAGAAACCAATATTACAGCATAGTTAAGATCACTTGTTAACTTTGCACCAAATACAATGTCATCGAGCTGAATATTTACTGAAATAGAACGGTTTACTATATATGCCAAATTTGCTTTCCCAGCTTGCATTCATATAATAAATGGCTTATGCTATCAATTGCTTTGCATTGGAAACATATAGATCTCACAGAACTGTCCCACTTTGAAACCAACCCTCCGCATGCTAAAATTCTACTCAGCACTTTATAGTTAAATTCTGCCAGTTTGTTATCGAACATTTTTATTTTAGGAAAAAATGTATTTTTCTTTCTTCTAAATTCAAATTAACAGACATGTGATTTTCTCATTTTACTATATTCAACGGAGTGTAAATTTTATTTATTACCTTTCTGTAAAAATATTTTGTTTTATTTATTTCTCTTATATCTGGGGTTTTCTGGTCCATAGATTCACTTTCTGCTATATTTTGATATAAAGCTATAGTTGTAGCATCTATCACATTTCTAACTTGCGTAAGTTCAATTAAAATACTCCTTTTTTTTCTTCACTTTATTAAAAATGTAATCTCCATCTAAAACTTCAGATCCTTTACATATACAATCCCAGCGTCAATCCAATTGTTAAAGAAAAAACTTATTTAACTTTATTTCATTTCCCCATAATCTGATAATATCTGAGAATCGTCATTCTGTGCTTCATTTGTTAACATATATATGCATCCAAAATTTAACAGAAAAAGGTCGAGAGTTTATTGTTTTTAATTAGTTTGGAGTTGAAATGCATTTGCAACAACAACTTTAAATTATCACAAAATGTAAACATATTTCGAGGTATAAAAGACCAATCTTCATTGTTTTAAATTATCCGTTTGAACCATGTTGCTTTCAATGCTAGGAAAAATGACTTAATATCTAGCATATTCAGTCCACCTTCACTGACAGGTGCAATTAAAGTATTACGCCTAATGCGATCGCGTTTCCCCCATATAAATGTAAAACACAGTCTTTTCAGTTGATCTATATCTATTTTTGTGAGCGATCAGAATGAGGTAGGGAATAGCAAGCATTTTTATAACAGTATTTTTTCTAAATAAAGATAAATCTATCTTCTTCCAAGCATTAAACAGTTCTTCAATGTTTTTCTCACCCAACTCAGCGTATCACAATCATAAAGCTTGATTGTGACCTACGTGTACACCAAGACAACTTATAGCTCCATTTATGTTACATGCTATACCATGTATAGTGCTCACATTTTCGAAGTCATCTGCAATATACAAAGCTTCAGATGTATCTAAGTTTAAAGACAAACCTGCAACACTTTTAAATTCCTTTACTAGTTCAGTGACGAGTAAAACTTCGTTAGTATTGCGCAGAAATAAAATCGTGTCATCTGCATATTGTGCAAGTTTAATCCGTTTCATTTTACCATTCATAAATATTGATACACCTAGTAGTTCTTGTTCTATATGTTGAGCTAGGACGTTAGTAGCTATTATAAACAACAAGGCGGATATAGGACAGCCCTGTCGTATTCCAGTAGACAGCGAAATTTCCTCAGATAACCAATGATTACTTTTGAAAATTATTTTGGAATCTACATAACGTGTCTTCACACATGTGATAAACGTTGGGCCAAATTTATACTTGTTTAAAGTTCGCCATATAATTGCCATTCTATACTGTCAAAGGCCTTTTCGAAGTCCAAAAATAATAATAATCCGGTTTGATTAACTGACTTTGCATGCGCAATCACATCTTGCACTAATCGCATATTCTGGCATATAGAGCGTCCTTGAACATAACCTGTTTGGCTTTGGTTGATTATATCAGGTAATATGTGTTTATTTCTGCTTGCAAGCATATGTGCTAGTATTTTGTAATCAGTATTAGACAAACTTATAGGTCTGTAGTTTTTCAAAAGACACCTATCCCCCTTTTTGAATATCAAAGATAACACCGCTTTTGAGATTCACAAAGCTCGCCTTTACTTATTGATTCGTTATATACATCTACCAGAAATTTGCCGAACAACGGAGAAAATACCTTATAGAACTCTCCGGGCAAGCCATTTTTACCAGGCGATTTTAATGATTTAACAACATCCCAACATTCGGCGCACGTCACCATTCCCTCACAGCTGTTTTGTTCTTCCGCATTAAGGCTTGTTAAGATATGAATTGATTTGATGCGTAGCTGGATTCGATGATGTGTATTTTTGTAAAAATTACCATCTCTTTTAAGATTCAGCTATCACTTGTCACATTATTTCCCCAACTAGTGGTTAACTAATTTATAGAATTATGGGATTGTCGTGAATTTTCTAAACCTGCAAAATATTTTGAGTATTTTGAATATTTCCACTCTGCTCTGGAGCGAACAAAGTAGCTTCTAGCTTGCTCTTTAAGTTCTGCTCGTTCTGTCTTTATTTTGGCTGTATTATTTCCTCTATTTATATCTTTCTCAATTTGTTCGAACCTATCATTTATTTTTGCTACTTCTGACATTTTACTTTTTGACCGAAGCTTACAATAAACGGAGCTTAGTTCTTTTACCTTTATCTGGGATAAGTCCCATAGCATTCTTTCATCTAAGATGTCTTTATATTCATTAACTGTGGATCTAAATAACATGTTTACCTGAGATTGATAATCCTCTTCTTTTAGTATTGATACGTTAAGTTTCAAATATGATGGCCCTCTTGTATTATTTTTCTTAGACAACCAAATTTTCAAACAATTGTGATCAGATACGGGAGCATTATAAAATTTACTCTTGGAAGCATACTCTAACAAGGAGTCACTTAACATTATATAAATGCGGCTACGATGGCTAGAATCAGCCGGGTTGATCCACGTGAAACCTTTCTCAGTAAGTTAATAATTCATGTCACTTTTAAATATTATCTTTTCATATTCTAGCTGTTACAACAAAAAAGGCTACTGCGAAATGCTGCCAAGAACGGAGAAGTTATAGTTTTATTATTGTTATGTGGTTTTTATGTTACTCAACAGTTTGCAAAGCTGGTTAAACATTATAGCAACATTGGTTCAACGCCTCGTGTCCATTAATTGTGTTCATTGACTGTAACGCTCTCTATATGTGGAATACAGGGCAGGGGCCCTGGTGCAGTGGCTAAAGCTGCCGGCCTGCTTAGAAAGTCGGAGATCGCGCGGTTTCGAACCCCCGCTCTGGGGGGTAGTGCACCAAAAAGTCGTTAGTGGGTCGGTCCAGGGTAAATTACCAACGTCGTGTTAACGTTTAAGACGTTGACAAAACGTCTGGTTCACTACTGCAGCGTTTGCAACGCTACTCCTCATCTACGACCAAAATGTCACGTCTACTAGGGGGTAGACGTTGCTGGGGCGTTGGCTGTAAAATATATGTTACAGAGATCGTGACGCGCATTTTTTTAATCCTGACACTGTCATCGTCTACTAATGCCGAAGATTATCCCTCCAGTTATGCGTCAGGAATATACTGATATCGTTTTCTTCTGAATGTGTTTATGGGCAATTTCACATAAAGGGTGCATTTAGGAAAAATTGAAACTTTACACAAATTTTTAGCAAATATTGCTAGATATTTATATGAAACATTTTTTATTTTAACAAAGGTTGTATGGGGAAACAACAGACCAAATTTTATAGAGTTTTGTCAATTATTTCTTCATGAATCAGTGGTATTTATGTTATTTTCAACACATTTTGCAGTCTCATCCAGGAATTGTCTTCATAGGAGGGTTTTTCTATTCCAGATATGCATCTAACACACAAATAAACTTTTTTTGTGGTATGGTTATTGGTCTTACGATTTAAACGACACATGTTTGACAAAAATCGAGTCACAAAATCTGATTTTATGTGTATTTATTGAGTTTAAAGTATTTTCCGTTAAAAGTTTTTTCATTTTTTCCCGCCAGTACATCACTGCCCAGCTTGAACTATCTACATATATATAGACATTTAATTACTCTTTTGAATAGGTCTGGTGGTTATATATGGCATACACATACTTTAAACTGATTGCTGATTAACATTAGCAAATTAATTAGAATTACCTGTATGTAAGTGAAAATTCCGTTAAAATAATGTCCCCTCCAGTACATCACTATTCACGATCCACGCAGTGTGTTTTTCTAAGATATATTATTATTGCAATATAACCTGCCTCTTTGAGCCCCCACGTGGATATTAATTGGAGATTCATGTTACAACAACCACATATTTATACATTTTTAGATGAAAATAGTGTTAAATTAGAATTGTCCCCTCCAGTACATAATATCAATATTTAGTATTCTTTGTGTGATAAGACCTAATTTTTGTAATTTACTGATCTATATTGGTAATTATGTATTATTATAATAAAGCCTTCGTTAATGGCAGCCACTAGACACCAACAAATTGTTATTTATTAAAAATACATATATGTATTTCATTAATGGATAAGTTGTAACCAAAAAATATTTTGTGGGTGTTACCTTTGTTCATTTTTAAATCAATATTAGCATGTTAATGTAATTTCTTCACTGTTCTGACTTACAAGACCTACTAGTACAATATATATACATTTATGGCGTATATATTATCAAACAAATGTGCTCTATATTGTCTATAATAGGCTGCCAGTACACTGCGTACTAGAGGGGACAGAACGTATGAGTGTAATTACTCAGGTATAGAACTTGTGGTATTTTTCATGCTTGTCAAGCGATTAAAGCGGTCTGTACCGATAGACAATCTACTAGACTACTTGAATTAAAAAAAATGTGTTTGTAGCAGCTGGGTCCTTTTGCTTCACCAAACCATAATAGTTTCGCTTCGGCGGCCCCACTCCTGTGGACCTTGACGATGCTGCACATGCGGATGGGTGGATAATGTTTGCTCAGCGAACCATGATGACCCTCCCACTTTAAAATGGATTTAATAGTTTAACTGTATGATTGTCATATACATTTTCTATTGCAAAAAATGAGTTTAAATGTCTTGTTGACTTTCAAAATATGACCAGAAATGAGAACTACATACTATCTAATGCCCCTGTTCATTATCCACCCAGGAGGTGGTTTCACTACAGGTTATATGCTAGAATATAAAATTATGTCATGTCTTATAACATGGCCCCAGCCCCCAGATATATAATAGTTGATAGCGCACATGTCACTGGTACATGATGTAGGATCTTACAATGCTCAAGCTGGCGCAGCGTTGTATGGCCTTGATTTACTATGCCTGATAGTGATATCTGGCAAACCATGCCAAATAGCCAGACAATTAATTGATATAATATAAAAGGTGAGGTATTAAGGAGGGCAAGGCTAAGCAGATCGTTTGATATAGCTAGATTATAACTATAAAAAATTGTGAGGTTTGAGAAAGTGTTACCAGCATACCAGTTATATTCATAAAATATACATGTATGCCTCGAAAAACTTCCAAATCTATCAGGTTCAAAATGGCCAACTGGTGTCCATTATTTAACTTAACATGCTTCATATCCAGTGCCAGATAACTAGACAATTAATATAAAAGAAAATGTGAGGTTTCCGGAAGGGATAGACCTTATTTCAACTCAGATCACATTCAAAATTGCCAACTGTCTGCCATTTATTATCTACTTTAAAAAATATATATTATGTCTGATATATCTAGCAAATATTGCCGTCTACAGCAATCATCCAAGGGCAGCTGCAGCCTCTTCGTATCTGGCCATAATCTTCGGGCAGATTGCCAGTGGCGTACCCTGGCTCCTCCGCTCACAGCGGAGCCGATGCAGCACCCGCATCAGTGCTGGCGCTGATGTAGGCTGTGGTAGCCTTAAATAACCGGCAATAGCGTGTCTCTCACGTGGGATGAATGGAGTTACCCAGAGGGAGTTATCCTTCCTATTGTTACTCCGGGGACTATCCGACCCGAGGATAGCGGAGCTGCGCAAAATGCCACAGAGTTTCAGCTTTAAATTGCACAGGGAAAACTCAAGTCTCCGGTCGTCTGGCCATATCTGGGGGTATATCCCCTAGACATGCCCAGAACCCCTTATCGGGCGAGCGAAGGAAAACGCTCTCAATAACCCACCATGCCCTATCACCCCCACCCTCACATCATCATCTGTACATCATTCATCTCATCAATTGACTACAACGTTTTTATCGTATTACAATGTCACTTAAAAGATCTTTTGTGCCGAATAGTGACGTAAAGCAAAGATTTACTACTACAGCAAATATTGCCAGACAGCTAGACCATAGAATAAGAAAACAAAATGTGAGGTTTTAAGGATCAAGGGAAATGCCCTGAAAAATTTCAACTCCCATCAATTTCAAAATTACCCTGATAACATCACAGTATTGGCCCAATAAAATGGTTTAATTGAGCCTGATTATCATTATGTCTTGCACATTGGTGCTGTTTTCAGCCAATACAGTTTATAATCTATATTCCGCATTGGACCAGTAATGGGCCAATAATGGCAAAAAATGTAGTCACATAAAAACAATGGCTGAATACTGGATTTTAACCGCTGTTACTGCCGATAGCATCCGGTATAAAATAGGAATTGGCCTAATGACGTCATGTTTAGGCCTACTTTAATATATGTGATATCTGCTAAAATGTGCCAGATAGTTCAAAGGTTATTATGCTAAAACAAAATGTGAGGTTTCAGGGAGATATTTTGGCAAATTAAAAATAGCCGATTATCGGGATATATGAAAAAAATCAAATTTAATAGGTCTTGTTATGAATACAAATATATCCCAGATTTGTAGATATAGGCCTAGGCTGGAGTGAGAGAACGGTATTGTTATATAAACATGATAAATTATCATTTGTACCATACTAAAAGAGTTAACCAGTAATTGCTTTACCGTAGTAAAAACGTAGCTTGGTGTAAAATAATGGTAGGGCTATTGATGCATGCATGTAAATTTGTATTCAGTTTGAGGTATGTATTATTATTTTTTTAATTATATGTACCATCACATACAAAACTTTGTATCCAATTATATAAGCTCAAGATCGGCTGGAGTTAATATTATTTTTAAACCACTGTACATAAATATATTGTGTACGGTACATTAGCATAATAAAACAGTTACATTACAACTAAGTAACAAAGTAAAAAGAAAATGCTAGATTTCAGGGAGTGACAGCTGTGACCTAACAAATTTAAACTTGATCACATTCAAAATAGCAGACTTGCGGCAATTATTTAATTATTGAATATGCCTGATATCTGGCAAACTACGGTATGTTAGTAAGCTAGACAGTACAAAGAGCTTATGCTCCTAACAGCCATGATGAAGTGAAGATAAGGGAGGAATATGCATTTGAGAATGGTTGTTTTCATTTATATACCTTGACAAATTTCAACTCTATCAAATGCAAGATGGCTGACTATTGCCCATTATTTACTATATGCTTGATATCAGGCAGAGCATCCCAGATACCTAGCCCAGTACTATAATTTATCCAACTCCCCTCATGAAAGCCCGGAAAGTATTTTGTTGGCATATATATCCCTCCCTCAAACCTCACATTTTGTTTTATACCATACACCTCTCATTTTGTTTTATAGTATAAAACAAAATGTCAGGTTTAAGGGAAGGATGTGCCAACAAAATGCTTTCTAGACTTTCGTGAGGGGGTTGGAATGGATACACTAACTGTCTCTGCGGTTATATTGGAATAATAGTAATGTAGATGTTTGTAAACTATGACTGATGATGCTATTTTATCTCTTTTTAGTAGTGTACATGTTATTCAGTTGAATTATTGAGTGATCATTCATGCTTACAGGTTTGTTATTGTTGTTAAAAAAATATGTCCTCTCCAGTACATCTTATGATATTAGCTTGAGCACCGTAACATTGTCCAAATTATGTCACAAAAAGCAAAATTATTTTCCATTGTTTTTCCTTGATGGTGTTTAATACGATGCAGACAAATAGTTGCGGCCTTTACCCGTGATAAACCACTCAAACATCATTTTATTTTAGCAAAGTTTATACAATTATGCTACTTCAGCTCAATTTGAAAACAAAATGTTGATTAATAACAATATATATTGGAGCAAAATTAGAATATGAAATGTTGAGCAACATATCATGTTTTACTCATCTAAAGTATGCATTTATAGCACTTGTGATGTTGTTATTTCAACCGTTAAAAAAATGTCCCATGTAAAAAATGTACAGCTGATACCCAAAACAGTTTGTCACACATATAATTGTGCAGAGGATTCGCATAAAAAAGCACTGTAAAAATGCACAAAATATGTCATATATAGTATTCAAGCTATATGTGTATATTTAGTTGATGTCAGAGCACTAATTTGTTGAGCTGTCGAAGTAAATGCTGTACAATTCATGAATACTTGAGTGTATTGCAAAATTTCATTTGTCACATTTCAAATGAATATCAAATCTATATACATGTGAAATACGCGTACAACACATAAAGATCTTCCCTTCAGAAACACGACAATAAAAAAAAAAAAATTAGGGGTTAGGATTTTCAAATCACCTACATTATTAGCATTTGAGCAGAGACTGATGATTGTTAAAACACATGTCCCCTCCAGTACACGCAAATAAAGCATACATTTCACAAGTCAATATCTTCATTCATGGGCATAATTAAGCTCCGGAAATTTAACTGATGTTGGGGAATGACATCTCGCTGTCAAAAGTTGTGAAATTATCATACATGGAAGGTTTTTATTTTTGACATGCTATGAGACTTTTTGTGTGCCCTTTACGTAAAATTGCCCTTATATCGCAGGTATGATGTGTATATATAGTTCACTGGCTGTTAAATGTTAATGACATTTAGATATAAAACAGCTGATGTTTCATTCGTAAACTTTATCTAATGATCTTCATTCATCATGGTACCGATTCTATGTTGCACGGATTGCTTCAAACGTAGCTTTCTTAACCCTCGAACTGCTGGCGGTAAATACCCTCAATACTGCCCAATTGACAGTGACAGACAGTAGGCCTAGGTGCTGCAGGGATAATGACGGTAATAATACCGGCGCAACACCGGTACCAGTGGTGGAAGGGTTAACAAAATAGCTCCCATACGGAATATATTCACGTCACGTTATGAATTACTGTGTTTCTCGTTTCCAAGCAGTCAATGCTTGAAGAATTTATTTACCAGTTTTGTAAATAGTAATAATTGTTGTTTGCGGTGTGTTAAATATATTTGTGTTGTAATTTCCGTTTATCATGATTGTAGTGCTGGTGGAAATAGAAACTTGTTAATATTGTTGGGTGGGAACTAGGTGCAATGGATCATGTTGTAATTCTGTGTACTTATGTATATACATGTATAGATTATCATGTCATATTATCAAAGTATTATCGATAGTGTATCTCTTATATACACTGGATTTGACGTCTTGCAACGTTAAGAACTAATGCAAAAAAATTTTAATGTTACGTATTTGAATCATATTATTATTGTCATTTTAAACACAAGCATATATAGGCCTAGGGCTAATGGACTTAAATGACATAGGTCATACGAAAGAAATAGATATTTGTCTTTAAGCTCCCTCGTCGCATTTATTCACAACATGACCTATTTTGAATTAAATTCATTAAATACAATATTGTTTAATTCGCCCCAATAACGCGATTTCGGATGTAGTGGTATTATGAGAATATTATACAAAACACATATTTTAATTGACCTGCTTACGGGTGAGAATTGCGGCAGAATTAATAAAATTGAAAATAAATATAAGTTAGCGAACTTCAAAGTGAAGGCAATCAATTTAATAAACAGAAAAAAAAACTGTTAAGTAAGTGAAGTGAGGATAATTTAATTTTCGACGACTTTCATTTACTCTGAATGCTTCTAGTTGTATCTTCATGGGCAATGATGTAGTTTATAGGCTAATTTCTTACTTTTATTTAACTTTATGGGGTTCATATTGTGATAGAATATGTTCCATTAAGATTATTATAAGTCACTGAGATAGTATGCGTCTGTTCAATAGTTTGCTTACTAGCCTGGGTAGATAATAAACCTTTTACTGTTGTAAAATCATTGTGTTTTTGATTACCCCGTGTGGGAATGCTGCTCGTTAGTGAGACGTTGTAGCGACCTTGTGTTGTGCACCTGACGTGTGTCGGGACAGTCAGTGTCGGTCGTTACAACGTCTGACGTCGGCAATTAACGTCACACGTTAGACGTAAAGTGGTGCACTAGGCCCCTGGCATTCAAGTTTCAAAGAAACAAAATGCTTTTTCCCTGCTCACTCGTAAATATTCAATATTGTGGGAATTCGAGCGGGACCGAGAAGTGGCGAGCTCGGCATCAGACCGCCAGGGTTCGAATTTCGAATCATGTGTCAGAGGGCAGTGTCATCTCATTCATCTCACCATCCTCAGGAGGTTCTCCTAGCCCAGGGGCCTAGTGCACCACATTACGTCTAATGTGTGACTTTAATTGTCGACGTCAGACGTCGTAACGACCGACACTGACTGTCCCGACACACGTCAGGTGCACAACACAAGGTCGTTACAACGTCTCAGTAACGAGCAGCGTTCCCACACGGGGTAATAAAAAACACAATGATTTTACAACGGTAGAAAGGTTTATTATCCGCCAGGCTAGTAAACAAACTATTAAGCAGACACATATTATCTCAGAATAAACTTAATGAATAAACTTAATGGAACATATTCTATCACAATATGAACCATTTAAAATTAAATAAAAGTAAACAAAATTGGCCTATAAATTACATCATTGCCCATTTCTGAGGTAGGTATCAACACTGTGTTCGCTAAGATACCATGCATAAATCTGTATAATGTATTTTAGTATATAAACTTTTGTTCATTGCTCAACTTTATAAGATATTAATTAAACATTTGAATTTATTTTGCATCACAATTCTAGACTATATCTGTTTGGAAAAAAATGTCAATTTTCCTCCAATTAGCGTGTTTTTAAAACCCCGTGATAGTATTTCCCCATGTTAGTTTCGGTGACGATGAGCGTGTAGGCTTAACCTTGTTATTACAGCTCAGCGTGCACTGCTAACAAAAAAACATGACTAACAAACTGACCAAAAGGCACTAACAGAGATACAATTCGAAGCGTTCAGAGTAAATGAAAGTCGTCGAAATTTAAATTATCCTCATTCAACTTGATGGTTAAGAAAGCTACGTTTGAAGCAATCCGTGCAACATAACAGCGGTACCATGATAAATGAAGATCATTAGATAAAGTTTACTTATGAAACATCAACTGTTTTATATCTATCAATAAATGTGATTACCATTAATATCATACCTGCGATATTAACACTTTCAGAAGAAAATGATATCAGTATATTCCTGACGCATAATTAGAGGGATAATCTTCGGCATTAGTAGACGATGAAAGTGCCAGGACTAATGAAATGCGCGTCACGATCTCTGTATACATTTTACAGCTAACGCCCCAGCAACGTCTACCCCCTAGTAGACGTGACATTTTGGTCGTAGATGAGGAGTAGCGTTGCAAACGCCACAGTGGTGCACCAGACGTTTTGTCAACGTCTTAGACGTTAACACGACGTTGGTAATTTACCCTGGACCGACCCACTAACGCCTGTTTGGTGCACTACCCCCCAGTTTAGCCTATATGTGCACACAGGTGGCCTAAAACCCCATTCATTTCATTATCTGGGATACAGAGCAGTAGACAGTCTAATACTAAAATAATCTGCGAGGTTTTTATTTAAAACCGGGACCCAACGTCCTGCAAGGGTTGGTCTAAAACACGACACAAATCTTGGACATGCACTCTGAAAGGACGGTCCAGAATCAAGACACCACCCCACCGCTTATCCGCACCCCACGGGCAGGGTGGCCACAGGCAGGGTGTCGCACCCCACGGGCAAAGTGGCCTCGGGCGGAGTGGCAGCTTGCCACCCTCCGTCATCTAAAAAAAAGGGGGATTGACTCAGAGATTCTTTGTACTAAAATCTCTAATCGACTTTAGAAATCTGACGTCTGTATAGACGTCAGAATTTGGCGTCTGTAAAAGTCGATCGCCGCACTGAAAGGGTTAACCCTTTAACCGCCGGTGCCGCATATATTCCGGTTTTTATTTTTTATTAGCACATTAAGTACCACATTTTAAATATGTTAAAGATCAAATGTGACATCAACCAGCAAGATTTGAAAAGAGTTGACCTGAATAATTTTCACTCACTTGAAGTTGTGGATCGCGTCAGCGAGACACAACTTCAAGTGGGTGAAAATTCAAATTGAATAATTTTGCGGGTACATTGTTTCAGCGTCTCATGGTTGCTGGATTGGTGTTCTATACTTCTATATCAACCAACAATCGGACCAATGTTAGCTAATTAATCTCTTGGGTCAGACGGCGGACCAACATCAGGGTCGGATCCAGGTTTTGCTGAAGGAGGGGGCGTGGTAACCTGTGCAACAGTCCTCTCATGGCTCTAAATGGGCGGGGGCCCTAGGGTAGTGGTTAGCACCGCTGCCTTTCACGCCAGAGTTCGGGGTTCGGTTCCCGGACTCGGCGGTTTGAAAGAAACAAAAATGTTTCTTCCCCATCCACGTGTGAAAGTCAGTATTGCGGGGAGCCTCCGTGACCGAGAGGTAGCGTGCTCGGCCTCAGACCGCCAGGGCTCGAATTTCGAATCCTGTGTCTGGAGGACAGTGTCATCTCAATCATCTCACCATCCTCAGGAGGTTCTCCTGGCCCAGTTTAGCCTATATGTGCACAAAGGTGGCCTAAAGCCCGATACATTTCATTTCATGGCTCTAAATTTACGCTAGAGACGGAATTTCTGTCTGGGGGCGCGGGGGAGGGGTGTCGGGGCTTTTTTGCCATACTTAGGCCAATTTATGGGGACTTTTTGAAGAATTTGACACAGCCCCGTTCGCACACTCCCCCACCCCCTAGATCCGCGTCTCAACATTGAAATACAAATTCAGCTTCTCCTCTTTGCTGTGGTAGGCACTTATTATTTGCAGCTAAAAGTCCCGTGCATGTTTCTTCAATAGATGACGAAAAAACTCAATTTTAGAAATATTCATGGATGTAATCCGAGTTTAGTTAGATTGATGAAATAATATCCTAATTAAACATTGTGTGAATGATGCAGGCCTGCATTTTTAGCCCATGCATCATACAGGTAGCCATAATGCATGGTCGTAGACTATACAGACACAGGGCGGTGGCGGTATTTGCTACTAAAGCCGACATCAAACATGAACAACATTAAATGCTAGATGGCATATAGCAAAGAAAGTAAAGAAACAAAAATAATGAGATATTTTCATGCCAGTACGTATTGGCCTATATATCTTGTTGGCATGTCTTTATATGTGGCTGTATGTGATTGTTTTATGTTTTCAAATAGAATGCATTTTGAAAATGCATTTTAATTATTAATAATAAAAGCTGTTGCGACTGAAATGTATTGGACTTGTGCAATCTAATTATCACTTAAATCACTTAAATACAACCGAAAAGAAAATATTCGTATTCTAAAACATGATTGTTCTGATAATGTTAACAGTCGGTGGTCAATGTCAAACCTACAGTCGTTGTGAAAAATAAAGTGCATAAGAGCGTCGTAAAATGGTTAAGAAGTATTTGGTATTTCACGGCGAACCAGATACGATCTTTTCAAAGGTAGTCGGTGTGCTATATTTCAAAAGGGGCCAAAATAACAAAGTTCGCCTAACTCTCATGACAATTATATTTCTTGGTCTCATTTTAAAGATAAATATATTACCTTTCCTTTGAGACCGGGTAACCCTCTGATAAATTGTCCGAAAAAAGTAATTTAAAGCCGAATATGTACCTACCCTCTGGTACCTACCCTCTAATATTCATTATGCTATTCACGCTCATTTGTCTCAATGATGTATGCTACGTGCCCTATAGGCCTACATGCTATAAGACGTAGGCACTCGGTACTGCGGAGCGCAAAGGCCACATGAAGAATAGTATTGTGGGAATACCTAATAATTTTGAATGTTGTATCTCGCAGTGTAATCCGATACATATCACCATTCTCAGAAAACAATACAGTAGGTATGGCATGTATGTACACAAGAGTGGTATAAATAAATAAATAAATAAATAAATAAATAAATAAATAAATAAATAAATAGATAAATAAATAAATATATAAATAAATAGATAAATAAATAAATAAATAAATAAATAAATAAATAAATAAATAAATAAATAAATAAATAAATAAATGAATGAATGCATGAATGAATGAATGAATGAATGAATGAATGAATGAATGAATGAATGAATGAATGAATGAATGAATGAATGAATGAATGAATGAATGAATGAATGAATGAATGAATGAATGAATGAATGAATGAATGAATGAATGAATGAATTTAAGAATGCATTCATTCATTCATTCATTCATTCATTCATTCATTCATTCATTCATTCATTCATTCATTCATTCATTCATTCATTCATTCATTCATTCATTCATTCATTTTTTCATCCATTGTAAATAGTCTTCTTTCTGTCTGGTACAATGTTACTGGCCCTATTATTTGAAACTCAATAGCCTTGACCTGCATGCGATGTTTTTACCTAGCAATCTAATACAATGAAGTATGTGGGAGTGGGACTTATATGACATTGTGTTCACATATTAGCCATTCAAAAGGTGATGTCAATGCGTTTCACAGAATGCTGTCTCAATATGCCGTGTCAGAATATTGTCCACTGTCCTTATTACCAGGAGGCAGAATCAGACCAGCTGGAGGAACTAAATGAAATGAAATGAATCGGGCTTTAGGCCACCTTTGTGCACATATAGGCTAAACTGGGCCAGGAGAACCTCCTGAGGATGATGAGATGAATGAGATGACACTGTCCTCCAGACACA
>CAXHKU010000317.1:0-38693 GCA_964017125.1 Flabesymbios commensalis
AAACCAACCTCATTAATAACTTTTGCAGTAATTAATCAAACTTCGCCAAATTTACAGGGAAGTTGCCGTAATAAAAGCCAATGTTGCCTGCAAAACTACATGGAAAACGGTTGAGAATTGACGTCTGAATTGACGTCTAAATGAATAACTTTTAATAATAGTCAATCAAATTTCACATCAAGCTCATTAATAATTTCTGCAATAATTATTCAAACTTCGCCAAATTTACAGGGAAGTTGCCGTAATACCAGCCGATGGTGCCTGCAAAACTACATCGAAAACGGTTGAGAATTGACGTCTGAATTGACGTCTAAATGAATAACTTTTAATAATACTCAATCAAATTTCAAACCAACCTCATTAATAACTTTTGCAGTAATTAATCAAACTTCGCCAAATTTACAGGGATGTTGCCGTAATAACAGCCAATGTTTCCTGCAAAACTACATGGAAAACGGATGAGAATTGACGTCTGAATTGACGTCTAAATGAATAACTTTTAATAATAGTCAATCAAATTTCACACCAAGCTCATAAAAACTTCTGCAATAATTAATCAAACTTCGCCAAATCTACACGGAAGTTGCCGTAATACCAGCCGATGGTGCCTGCAAAACTACATCCAAAACGGTTGAGAATGGACGTCTAAATTGACGTCTAAATTCATAACTTTTAATAATTCTCAATCAAATTTCAAACCAACCTCATTAATAACTTCTGCAGTAATTACTCAAACTTCGCCAAATTTACAGGGAAGTTGCCGTTATACCAGCCGATGGTGCCTGCAAAACTACATAAAAAAACTGTTAAGAATTGACGTCTGAATTGACGTCTAAATGAATAACTTTTAATAATACTCAAGCAAATTTCGCACCAATCTCATTAATAACTTATGCAGTAATTAATCAAACTTCGCCAAATTTACAGGGAAGTTGCTGTAATAACAGCCGATGTTGCCTGCAAAACTACATGGAAAACGGTTGAGAATTGACGTCTGAATTGACGTCTAAATGAATAACTTTTAATAATAGTCAATCAAATTTCACACGAAGCTCATTAATAATTTATGCAATAATTAATCAAACTTCGCAAAATTTACAGGGAAGTTGCCGTAATAACAGCCAATGTTGCCTGCAAAACTACATGGAAAACGGATGAGAATTGACGTCTGAATTGACGTCTAAATGAATAACTTTTAATAATAGTCAATCAAATTTCACACCAAGCTCATTAATAACTTCTGCAATAATTAATCAAACTTCGCCAAATCTACACGGAAGTTGCCGTAATACCAGCCGATGGTGCCTGCAAAACTACATCCAAAACGGTTGAGAATTGACGTCTGAATTGACGTCTAAATGAATAACTTTTTATAATTCTCAATCAAATTTCAAACCAACCTCATTAATAACTTCTGCAGTAATTAATCAAACTTCGTCAAATTTACAGGGAAGTTGCCGTAATAACAGCCAATGTTGCCTGCAAAACTACATGGGAAACGGTTGAGAATTGACGTCTGAATTGACGTCTAAATGAATAACTTTTAATAATAGTCAATCAAATTTCACATCAAGTTCATTAATAATTTCTGCAATAATTCATCAAACTTCGCCAAATTTACAGGGAAGTTGCCGTTATACCAGCCGATGGTGCCTGCAAAACTACATGGAAAACAGTTAAGAATTGACGTCTGAATTGATGTCTAAATGAATAACTTTTAATAATACTCAAGCAAATTTCGCACCAATCTCATTAATAACTTATGCAGTAATTAATCAAACTTCGCCAAATTTACACGGAAGTTGCCGTAATACCAGCCGATGGTGCCTGCAAAACTACATCGAAAACGGTTGAGAATTGACGTCTGAATTGACGTCTAAATGAATAACTTTTAATAATACTCAATCAAATTTCAAACCAACCTCATTAATAACTTTTGCAGTAATTAATCAAACTTCGCCAAATTTACAGGAAGTTGCCGTAATAAAAGCCAATGTTGCCTGCAAAACTACATGGAAAACGGTTGAGAATTGACGTCTGAATTGACGTCTAAATGAATAACTTTTAATAATAGTCAATCAAATTTCACATCAAGCTCATTAATAATTTCTGCAATAATTATTCAAACTTCGCCAAATTTACAGGGAAGTTGCCGTAATACCAGCCGATGGTGCCTGCAAAACTACATCGAAAACGGTTGAGAATTGACGTCTGAATTGACGTCTAAATGAATAACTTTTAATAATACTCAATCAAATTTCAAACCAACCTCATTAATAACTTTTGCAGTAATTAATCAAACTTCGCCAAATTTACAGGGATGTTGCCGTAATAACAGCCAATGTTTCCTGCAAAACTACATGGAAAACGGATGAGAATTGACGTCTGAATTGACGTCTAAATGAATAACTTTTAATAATAGTCAATCAAATTTCACACCAAGCTCATAAAAACTTCTGCAATAATTAATCAAACTTCGCCAAATCTACACGGAAGTTGCCGTAATACCAGCCGATGGTGCCTGCAAAACTACATCCAAAACGGTTGAGAATGGACGTCTAAATTGACGTCTAAATTCATAACTTTTAATAATTCTCAATCAAATTTCAAACCAACCTCATTAATAACTTCTGCAGTAATTACTCAAACTTCGCCAAATTTACAGGGAAGTTGCCGTTATACCAGCCGATGGTGCCTGCAAAACTACATAAAAAAACTGTTAAGAATTGACGTCTGAATTGACGTCTAAATGAATAACTTTTAATAATACTCAAGCAAATTTCGCACCAATCTCATTAATAACTTATGCAGTAATTAATCAAACTTCGCCAAATTTACAGGGAAGTTGCTGTAATAACAGCCGATGTTGCCTGCAAAACTACATGGAAAACGGTTGAGAATTGACGTCTGAATTGACGTCTAAATGAATAACTTTTAATAATAGTCAATCAAATTTCACACGAAGCTCATTAATAATTTATGCAATAATTAATCAAACTTCGCAAAATTTACAGGGAAGTTGCCTTAATAACAGCCAATGTTGCCTGCAAAACTACATGGGAAACGGTTGAGAATTGACGTCTGAATTGACGTCTAAATGAATAACTTTTAATAATACTCAATCAAATTTCAAACCAACTTCATCAATAACTTTTGCAGTAATTAATCAAACTTCGCCAAATTTACACGGAAGTTGCCGTAATACCAGCCGATGGTGCCTGCAAAACTACATCGAAAACGGTTGAGAATTGACGTCTGAATTGACGTCTAAATGAATAACTTTTAATAATACTCAAGCAAATTTCGCACCAATCTCATTAATAACTTATGCAGTAATTAATCAAACTTCGCCAAATCTACACGGAAGTTGCCGTAATACCAGCCGAAGGTGCCTGCAAAACTACATCCAAAACAGTTGAGAATTGACGTCTGAATTGACGTCTAAATGAATAACTTTTTATAATTCTCAATCAAATTTCAAACCAACCTCATTAATAACTTCTGCAGTAATTAATCAAACTTCGTCAAATTTACAGGGAAGTTTTCGTAATAACAGCCAATGTTGCCTGCAAAACTACATGGGAAACGGTTGAGAATTGACGTCTGAATTGACGTCTAAATGAATAACTTTTAATAATACTCAAGCAAATTTCGCACCAATCTCATTAATAACTTATGCAGTAATTAATCAAACTTCGCCAAATTTACAGGGAAGTTGCTGTAATAACAGCCGATGTTGCCTGCAAAACTACATGGAAAACGGTTGAGAATTGACGTCTGAATTGACGTCTAAATGAATAACATTTAATAATAGTCAATCAAATTTCACACGAAGCTCATTAATAATTTCTGCAATAATTAATCAAACTTCGCCAAATTTACAGGGAAGTTGCCTTAATAACAGCCAATGTTGCCTGCAAAACTACATGGGAAACGGTTGAGAATTGACGTCTGAATTGACGTCTAAATGAATAACTTTTAATAATACTCAATCTAATTTCGCACCAATCTCATTAATAACTTATGCAGTAATTAATCAAACTTCGCCAAATTTACACGGAAGTTGCCGTAATACCAGCCGATGGTGCCTGCAAAACTACATCGAAAACGGTTGAGAATTGACGTCTGAATTGACGTCTAAATGAATAACTTTTAATAATACTCAAGCAAATTTCGCACCAATCTCATTAATAACTTATGCAGTAATTAATCAAACTTCGCCAAATTTACACGGAAGTTGCCGTAATACCAGCCGATGGTGCCTGCAAAACTACATCGAAAACGGTTGAGAATTGACGTCTGAATTGACGTCTAAATGAATAACTTTTAATAATACTCAAGCAAATTTCGCACCAATCTCATTAATAACTTATGCAGTAATTAATCAAACTTCGCCAAATTTACACGGAAGTTGCCGTAATACCAGCCGATGGTGCCTGCGAAACTACATCAAAAACGGTTGAGAATTGACGTCTGAATTGACGTCTAAATGAATAACTTTTAATAATACTCAATCAAATTTCAAACCAACCTCATTAATAACTTTTGCAGTAATTAATCAAACTTCGCCAAATTTACAGGGAAGTTGCCGTAATAAAAGCCAATGTTGCCTGCAAAACTACATGGAAAACGGATGAGAATTGACGTCTGAATTGACGTCTAAATGAATAACTTTTAATAATAGTCAATCAAATTTCACATCAAGTTCATTAATAACTTATGCAGTAATTAATCAAACTTCGCCAAATTTACACGGAAGTTGCCGTAATACCAGCCGATGGTGCCTGCGAAACTACATCAAAAACGGTTGAGAATTGACGTCTGAATTGACGTCTAAATGAATAACTTTTAATAATACTCAAGCAAATTTCGCACCAATCTCATTAATAACTTATGCAGTAATTAATCAAACTTCGCCAAATTTACACGGAAGTTGCCGTAATACCAGCCGATGGTGCCTGCAAAACTACATCGAAAACGGTTGAGAATTGACGTCTGAATTGACGTCTAAATGAATAACTTTCAATAATACTCAAGCAAATTTCGCACCAATCTCATTAATAACTTATGCAGTAATTAATCAAACTTCGCCAAATTTACACGGAAGTTGCCGTAATACCAGCCGATGGTGCCTGCGAAACTACATCAAAAACGGTTGAGAATTGACGTCTGAATTGACGTCTAAATGAATAACTTTTAATAATACTCAATCAAATTTCAAACCAACCTCATTAATAACTTTTGCAGTAATTAATCAAACTTCGCCAAATTTACAGGGAAGTTGCCGTAATAAAAGCCAATGTTGCCTGCAAAACTACATGGAAAACGGATGAGAATTGACGTCTGAATTGACGTCTAAATGAATAACTTTTAATAATAGTCAATCAAATTTCACATCAAGTTCATTAATAATTTCTGCAATAACTAATCAAACTTCGCCAAATTTACAGGGAAGTTGCCGTTATACCAGCCGATGGTGCCTGCAAAACTACATGGAAAACAGTTAAGAATTGACGTCTGAATTGATGTCTAAATGAATAACTTTTAATAATACTCAAGCAAATTTCGCACCAATTTCATTAATAACTTATGCAGTAATTAATCAAACTTCGCCAAATTTGCACGGAAGCTGCCGTAATACCAGCCGATGGTGCCTGCAAAACTACATCCAAAACGGTTGAGAATTGACGTCTGAATTGACGTCTAAATGAATAACTTTTAATAATACTCAATCAAATTTCAAACCAACCTCATTAATAACTTTTGCAGTAATTAATCAAACTTCGCCAAATTTACAGGGAAGTTGCCGTAATAACAGCCAATGTTGCCTGCAAAACTACATGGAAAACGGATGAGAATTGACGTCTGAATTGACGTCTAAATGAATAACTTTTAATAATAGTCAATCAAATTTCACACCAAGCTCATTAATAACTTCTGCAATAATTAATCAAACTTCGCCAAATCTACACGGAAGTTGCCGTAGTACCAGCCGAAGGTGCCTGCAAAACTACATCCAAAACAGTTGAGAATTGACGTCTGAATTGACGTCTAAATGAATAACTTTTTATAATTCTCAATCAAATTTCAAACCAACCTCATTAATAACTTCTGCAGTAATTAATCAAACTTCGTCAAATTTACAGGGAAGTTTTCGTAATAACAGCCAATGTTGCCTGCAAAACTACATGGGAAACGGTTGAGAATTGACGTCTGAATTGACGTCTAAATGAATAACTTTTAATAATACTCAAGCAAATTTCGCACCAATCTCATTAATAACTTATGCAGTAATTAATCAAACTTCGCCAAATTTACAGGGAAGTTGCTGTAATAACAGCCGATGTTGCCTGCAAAACTACATGGAAAACGGTTGAGAATTGACGTCTGAATTGACGTCTAAATGAATAACTTTTAATAATAGTCAATCAAATTTCACACGAAGCTCATTAATAATTTCTGCAATAATTAATCAAACTTCGCCAAATTTACAGGGAAGTTGCCTTAATAACAGCCAATGTTGCCTGCAAAACTACATGGGAAACGGTTGAGAATTGACGTCTGAATTGACGTCTAAATGAATAACTTTTAATAATACTCAATCTAATTTCGCACCAATCTCATTAATAACTTATGCAGTAATTAATCAAACTTCGCCAAATTTACACGGAAGTTGCCGTAATACCAGCCGATGGTGCCTGCAAAACTACATCGAAAACGGTTGAGAATTGACGTCTGAATTGACGTCTAAATGAATAACTTTTAATAATACTCAAGCAAATTTCGCACCAATCTCATTAATAACTTATGCAGTAATTAATCAAACTTCGCCAAATTTACACGGAAGTTGCCGTAATACCAGCCGATGGTGCCTGCAAAACTACATCGAAAACGGTTGAGAATTGACGTCTGAATTGACGTCTAAATGAATAACTTTTAATAATACTCAAGCAAATTTCGCACCAATCTCATTAATAACTTATGCAGTAATTAATCAAACTTCGCCAAATTTACACGGAAGTTGCCGTAATACCAGCCGATGGTGCCTGCGAAACTACATCAAAAACGGTTGAGAATTGACGTCTGAATTGACGTCTAAATGAATAACTTTTAATAATACTCAATCAAATTTCAAACCAACCTCATTAATAACTTTTGCAGTAATTAATCAAACTTCGCCAAATTTACAGGGAAGTTGCCGTAATAAAAGCCAATGTTGCCTGCAAAACTACATGGAAAACGGATGAGAATTGACGTCTGAATTGACGTCTAAATGAATAACTTTTAATAATAGTCAATCAAATTTCACATCAAGTTCATTAATAACTTATGCAGTAATTAATCAAACTTCGCCAAATTTACACGGAAGTTGCCGTAATACCAGCCGATGGTGCCTGCGAAACTACATCAAAAACGGTTGAGAATTGACGTCTGAATTGACGTCTAAATGAATAACTTTTAATAATACTCAAGCAAATTTCGCACCAATCTCATTAATAACTTATGCAGTAATTAATCAAACTTCGCCAAATTTACACGGAAGTTGCCGTAATACCAGCCGATGGTGCCTGCAAAACTACATCGAAAACGGTTGAGAATTGACGTCTGAATTGACGTCTAAATGAATAACTTTCAATAATACTCAAGCAAATTTCGCACCAATCTCATTAATAACTTATGCAGTAATTAATCAAACTTCGCCAAATTTACACGGAAGTTGCCGTAATACCAGCCGATGGTGCCTGCGAAACTACATCAAAAACGGTTGAGAATTGACGTCTGAATTGACGTCTAAATGAATAACTTTTAATAATACTCAATCAAATTTCAAACCAACCTCATTAATAACTTTTGCAGTAATTAATCAAACTTCGCCAAATTTACAGGGAAGTTGCCGTAATAAAAGCCAATGTTGCCTGCAAAACTACATGGAAAACGGATGAGAATTGACGTCTGAATTGACGTCTAAATGAATAACTTTTAATAATAGTCAATCAAATTTCACATCAAGTTCATTAATAATTTCTGCAATAACTAATCAAACTTCGCCAAATTTACAGGGAAGTTGCCGTTATACCAGCCGATGGTGCCTGCAAAACTACATGGAAAACAGTTAAGAATTGACGTCTGAATTGATGTCTAAATGAATAACTTTTAATAATACTCAAGCAAATTTCGCACCAATTTCATTAATAACTTATGCAGTAATTAATCAAACTTCGCCAAATTTGCACGGAAGCTGCCGTAATACCAGCCGATGGTGCCTGCAAAACTACATCCAAAACGGTTGAGAATTGACGTCTGAATTGACGTCTAAATGAATAACTTTTAATAATACTCAATCAAATTTCAAACCAACCTCATTAATAACTTTTGCAGTAATTAATCAAACTTCGCCAAATTTACAGGGAAGTTGCCGTAATAACAGCCAATGTTGCCTGCAAAACTACATGGAAAACGGATGAGAATTGACGTCTGAATTGACGTCTAAATGAATAACTTTTAATAATAGTCAATCAAATTTCACACCAAGCTCATTAATAACTTCTGCAATAATTAATCAAACTTCGCCAAATCTACACGGAAGTTGCCGTAATACCAGCCGATGGTGCCTGCAAAACTACATCCAAAACGGTTGAGAATTGACGTCTGAATTGACGTCTAAATGAATAACTTTTTATAATTCTCAATCAAATTTCAAACCAACCTCATTAATAACTTCTGCAGTAATTAATCAAACTTCGTCAAATTTACAGGGAAGTTGCCGTAATAACAGCCAATGTTGCCTGCAAAACTACATGGGAAACGGTTGAGAATTGACGTCTGAATTGACGTCTAAATGAATAACTTTTAATAATAGTCAATCAAATTTCACATCAAGTTCATTAATAATTTCTGCAATAATTCATCAAACTTCGCCAAATTTACAGGGAAGTTGCCGTTATACCAGCCGATGGTGCCTGCAAAACTACATGGAAAACAGTTAAGAATTGACGTCTGAATTGATGTCTAAATGAATAACTTTTAATAATACTCAAGCAAATTTCGCACCAATCTCATTAATTACTTATGCAGTAATTAATCAAACTTCGCCAAATTTACACGGAAGTTGCCGTAATACCAGCCGATGGTGCCTGCAAAACTACATCGAAAACGGTTGAGAATTGACGTCTGAATTGACGTCTAAATGAATAACTTTTAATAATACTCAATCAAATTTCAAACCAACCTCAATAATAACTTTTGCAGTAATTAATCAAACTTCGCCAAATTTACAGGGAAGTTGCCGTAATAACAGCCAATGTTGCCTGCAAAACTACATCGAAAACGGATGAGAATTGACGTCTGAATTGACGTCTAAATGAATAACTTTTAATAATAGTCAATCAAATTTCACACCAAGCTCATTAATAACTTCTGCAATAATTAATCAAACTTCGCCAAATCTACACGGAAGTTGCCGTAATACCAGCCGATGGTGCCTGCAAAACTACATCCAAAACGGTTGAGAATTGACGTCTGAATTGACGTCTAAATGAATAACTTTTTATAATTCTCAATCAAATTTCAAACCAACCTCATTAATAACTTCTGCAGTAATTAATCAAACTTCGTCAAATTTACAGGGAAGTTGCCGTAATAACAGCCAATGTTGCCTGCAAAACTACATGGGAAACGATTGAGAATTGACGTCTGAATTGACGTCTAAATGAATAACTTTTAATAATACTCAATCAAATTTCACATCAAGTTCATTAATAATTTCTGCAATAATTCATCAAACTTCGCCAAATTTACAGGGAAGTTGCCGTTATACCAGCCGATGGTGCCTGCAAAACTACATGGAAAACAGTTAAGAATTGACGTCTGAATTGATGTCTAAATGAATAACTTTTAATAATACTCAAGCAAATTTCGCACCAATCTCATTAACAACTTATGCAGTAATTAATCAAACTTCGCCAAATTTACACGGAAGTTGCCGTAATACCAGCCGATGGTGCCTGCAAAACTACATCGAAAACGGTTGAGAATTGACGTCTGAATTGACGTCTAAATGAATAACGTTTAATAATACTCAATCAAATTTCAAACCAACCTCAATAATAACTTTTGCAGTAATTAATCAAACTTCGCCAAATTTACAGGGAAGTTGCCGTAATAACAGCCAATGTTGCCTGCAAAACTACATGGAAAACGGATGAGAATTGACGTCTGAATTGACGTCTAAATGAATAACTTTTAATAATAGTCAATCAAATTTCACACCAAGCTCATTAATAATTTCTGCAATAATTAATCAAACTTCGCCAAATCTACACGGAAGTTGCCGTAATACCAGCCGATGGTGCCTGCAAAACTACATCCAAAACAGTTGAGAATTGACGTCTGAATTGACGTCTAAATGAATAACTTTTTATAATTCTCAATCAAATTTCAAACCAACCTCATTAATAACTTCTGCAGTAATTAATCAAACTTCGTCAAATTTACAGGGAAGTTGCCGTAATAACAGCCAATGTTGCCTGCAAAACTACATGGGAAACGGTTGAGAATTGACGTCTGAATTGACGTCTAAATGAATAACTTTTAATAATAGTCAATCAAATTTCACATCAAGTTCATTAATAATTTCTGCAATAATTAATCAAACTTCGCCAAATTTACAGGGAAGTTGCCGTTATACCAGCCGATGGTGCCTGCAAAACTACATGGAAAACAGTTAAGAATTGACGTCTGAATTGATGTCTAAATGAATAACTTTTAATAATACTCAAGCAAATTTCGCACCAATCTCATTAATAACTTATGCAGTAATTAATCAAACTTCGCCAAATTTACACGGAAGTTGCCGTAATACCAGCCGATGGTGCCTGCAAAACTACATCGAAAACGGTTAAGAATTGACGTCTGAATTGACGTCTAAATGAATAACTTTTAATAATACTCAATCAAATTTCAAACCAACCTCATTAATAACTTTTGCAGTAATTAATCAAACTTCGCCAAATTTACAGGGAAGTTGCCGTAATAAAAGCCAATGTTGCCTGCAAAACTACATGGAAAACGGATGAGAATTGACGTCTGAATTGACGTCTAAATGAATACCTTTTAATAATAGTCAATCAAATTTCACACCAAGCTCATTAATAACTTCTGCAATAATTAATCAAACTTCACCAAATTTACACGGAAGTTGCCGTAATACCAGCCGATGGTGCCTGCAAAAATACATTAAAAACGGTTGAGAATTGACGTCTGCATTGACGTCTAAATGAATAACTTGTAATAATACTCAATCAAATTTCACACCAATCTCTTTAATAACTGTTGCAGTAATTAATCAAACTTCGCCAAATTTACAGGGAAGTTGCCGTAATAACAGCCAATGTTGCCTGCAAAACTACATGGAAAACGGATGAGAATTGACGTCTGAATTGACGTCTAAATGAATAACTTTTAATAATAGTCAATCAAATTTCACACCAAGCTCATAAAAACTTCTGCAATAATTAATCAAACTTCGCCAAATCTACACGGAAGTTGCCGTAATACCAGCCGATGGTGCCTGCAAAACTACATCCAAAACGGTTGAGAATGGACGTCTAAATTGACGTCTAAATTCATAACTTTTAATAATTCTCAATCAAATTTCAAAACAACCTCATTAATAACTTCTGCAGTAATTACTCAAACTTCGCCAAATTTACAGGGAAGTTGCCGTTATACCAGCCGATGGTGCCTGCAAAACTACATAAAAAACAGTTAAGAATTGACGTCTGAATTGACGTCTAAATGAAGAACTTTTAATAATACTCAAGCAAATTTCGCACCAATCTCATTAATAACTTATGCAGTAATTAATCAAACTTCGCCAAATTTACAGGGAAGTTGCTGTAATAACAGCCGATGTTGCCTGCAAAACTACATGGAAAACGGTTGAGAATTGACGTCTGAATTGACGTCTAAATGAATAACTTTTAATAATAGTCAATCAAATTTCACACGAAGCTCATTAATAATTTCTGCAATAATTAATCAAACTTCGCCAAATTTACAGGGAAGTTGCCTTAATAACAGCCAATGTTGCCTGCAAAACTACATGGGAAACGGTTGAGAATTGACGTCTGAATTGACGTCTAAATGAATAACTTTTAATAATACTCAATCTAATTTCGCACCAATCTCATTAATAACTTATGCAGTAATTAATCAAACTTCGCCAAATTTACACGGAAGTTGCCGTAATACCAGCCGATGGTGCCTGCAAAACTACATCGAAAACGGTTGAGAATTGACGTCTGAATTGACGTCTAAATGAATAGCTTTTAATAATACTCAAGCAAATTTCGCACCAATCTCATTAATAACTTATGCAGTAATTAATCAAACTTCGCCAAATTTACACGGAAGTTGCCGTAATACCAGCCGATGGTGCCTGCAAAACTACATCGAAAACGGTTGAGAATTGACGTCTGAATTGACGTCTAAATGAATAACTTTTTATAATTCTCAATCAAATTTCAAACCAACCTCATTAATAACTTCTGCAGTAATTAATCAAACTTCGTCAAATTTACAGGGAAGTTTTCGTAATAACAGCCAATGTTGCCTGCAAAACTACATGGGAAACGGTTGAGAATTGACGTCTGAATTGACGTCTAAATGAATAACTTTTAATAATACTCAAGCAAATTTCGCACCAATCTCATTAATAACTTATGCAGTAATTAATCAAACTTCGCCAAATTTACAGGGAAGTTGCTGTAATAACAGCCGATGTTGCCTGCAAAACTACATGGAAAACGGTTGAGAATTGACGTCTGAATTGACGTCTAAATGAATAACTTTTAATAATAGTCAATCAAATTTCACACGAAGCTCATTAATAATTTCTGCAATAATTAATCAAACTTCGCCAAATTTACAGGGAAGTTGCCTTAATAACAGCCAATGTTGCCTGCAAAACTACATGGGAAACGGTTGAGAATTGACGTCTGAATTGACGTCTAAATGAATAACTTTTAATAATACTCAATCTAATTTCGCACCAATCTCATTAATAACTTATGCAGTAATTAATCAAACTTCGCCAAATTTACACGGAAGTTGCCGTAATACCAGCCGATGGTGCCTGCAAAACTACATCGAAAACGGTTGAGAATTGACGTCTGAATTGACGTCTAAATGAATAACTTTTAATAATACTCAAGCAAATTTCGCACCAATCTCATTAATAACTTATGCAGTAATTAATCAAACTTCGCCAAATTTACACGGAAGTTGCCGTAATACCAGCCGATGGTGCCTGCAAAACTACATCGAAAACGGTTGAGAATTGACGTCTGAATTGACGTCTAAATGAATAACTTTTAATAATACTCAAGCAAATTTCGCACCAATCTCATTAATAACTTATGCAGTAATTAATCAAACTTCGCCAAATTTACACGGAAGTTGCCGTAATACCAGCCGATGGTGCCTGCGAAACTACATCAAAAACGGTTGAGAATTGACGTCTGAATTGACGTCTAAATGAATAACTTTTAATAATACTCAATCAAATTTCAAACCAACCTCATTAATAACTTTTGCAGTAATTAATCAAACTTCGCCAAATTTACAGGGAAGTTGCCGTTATACCAGCCGATGGTGCCTGCAAAACTACATGGAAAACAGTTAAGAATTGACGTCTGAATTGATGTCTAAATGAATAACTTTTAATAATACTCAAGCAAATTTCGCACCAATCTCATTAATAACTTATGCAGTAATTAATCAAACTTCGCCCAAATTTACACGGAAGTTGCCGTAATACCAGCCGATGGTGCCTGCAAAACTACATCGAAAACGGTTGAGAATTGACGTCTGAATTGACGTCTAAATGAATAACTTTTAATAATACTCAATCAAATTTCAAACCAACCTCAATAATAACTTTTGCAGTAATTAATCAAACTTCGCCAAATTTACAGGGAAGTTGCCGTAATAACAGCCAATGTTGCCTGCAAAACTACATGGAAAACGGATGAGAATTGACGTCTGAATTGACGTCTAAATGAATAACTTTTAATAATAGTCAATCAAATTTCACACCAAGCTCATTAATAATTTCTGCAATAATTAATCAAACTTCGCCAAATTTACACGGAAGTTGCCGTAATACCAGCCGATGGTGCCTGCAAAACTACATCGAAAACGGTTGAGAATTGACGTCTGAATTGACGTCTAAATGAATAACTTTTAATAATACTCAATCAAATTTCAAACCAACCTCATTAATAACTTTTGCAGTAATTAATCAAACTTCGCCAAATTTACAGGGAAGTTGCGGTTATACCAGCCGATGGTGCCTGCAAAACTACATGGAAAACAGTTAAGAATTGACGTCTGAATTGATGTCTAAATGAATAACTTTTAATAATACTCAAGCAAATTTCGCACCAATCTCATTAATAACTTATGCAGTAATTAATCAAACTTCGCCAAATTTACACGGAAGTTGCCGTAATACCAGCCGATGGTGCCTGCAAAACTACATCGAAAACGGTTGAGAATTGACGTCTGAATTGACGTCTAAATGAATAACTTTTAATAATACTCAATCAAATTTCAAACCAACCTCATTAATAACTTTTGCAGTAATTAATCAAACTTCGCCAAATTTACAGGGAAGTTGCCGTAATAAAAGCCAATGTTGCCTGCAAAACTACATGGAAAACGGATGAGAATTGACGTCTGAATTGACGTCTAAATGAATAACTTTTAATAATAGTCAATCAAATTTCACACCAAGCTCATTAATAACTTCTGCAATAATTAATCAAACTTCACCAAATTTACACGGAAGTTGTCGTAATACCAGCCGATGGTGCCTGCAAAAATACATTAAAAACGGTTGAGAATTGACGTCTGCATTGACGTCTAAATGAATAACTTGTAATAATACTCAATCAAATTTCACACCAATCTCTTTAATAACTGTTGCAGTAATTAATCAAACTTCGCCAAATTTACAGGGAAGTTGCCGTAATAACAGCCAATGTTGCCTGCAAAACTACATGGAAAACGGTTGAGAATTGACGTCTGAATTGACGTCTAAATGAATAACTTTTAATAATAGTCAATCAAATTTCACATCAAGCTCATTAATAATTTCTGCAATAATTATTCAAACTTCGCCAAATTTACAGGGAAGTTGCCGTAATACCAGCCGATGGTGCCTGCAAAACTACATCGAAAACGGTTGAGAATTGACGTCTGAATTGACGTCTAAATGAATAACTTTTAATAATACTCAATCAAATTTCAAACCAACCTCATTAATAACTTTTGCAGTAATTAATCAAACTTCGCCAAATTTACAGGGATGTTGCCGTAATAACAGCCAATGTTTCCTGCAAAACTACATGGAAAACGGATGAGAATTGACGTCTGAATTGACGTCTAAATGAATAACTTTTAATAATAGTCAATCAAATTTCACACCAAGCTCATAAAAACTTCTGCAATAATTAATCAAACTTCGCCAAATCTACACGGAAGTTGCCGTAATACCAGCCGATGGTGCCTGCAAAACTACATCCAAAACGGTTGAGAATGGACGTCTAAATTGACGTCTAAATTCATAACTTTTAATAATTCTCACCCAAATTTCAAACCAACCTCATTAATAACTTCTGCAGTGATTACTCAAACTTCGCCAAATTTACAGGGAAGTTGCCGTTATACCAGCCGATGGTGCCTGCAAAACTACATAAAAAACTGTTAAGAATTGACGTCTGAATTGACGTCTAAATGAATAACTTTTAATAATACTCAAGCAAATTTCGCACCAATCTCATTAATAACTTATGCAGTAATTAATCAAACTTCGCCAAATTTACAGGGAAGTTGCTGTAATAACAGCCGATGTTGCCTGCAAAACTACATGGAAAACGGTTGAGAATTGACGTCTGAATTGACGTCTAAATGAATAACTTTTAATAATAGTCAATCAAATTTCACACGAAACTCATTAATAATTTCTGCAATAATTAATCAAACTTCGCCAAATTTACAGGGAAGTTGCCTTAGTAACAGCCAATGTTGCCTGCAAAACTACATGGGAAACGGTTGAGAATTGACGTCTGAATTGACGTCTAAATGAATAACTTTTAATAATACTCAATCAAATTTCAAACCAACTTCATCAATAACTTTTGCAGTAATTAATCAAACTTCGCCAAATTTACACGGAAGTTGCCGTAATACCAGCCGATGGTGCCTGCAAAACTACATCAAAAACGGTTGAGAATTGACGTCTGAATTGACGTCTAAATGAATAACTTTTAATAATACTCAAGCAAATTTCGCACCAATCTCATTAATAACTTATGCAGTAATTAATCAAACTTCGCCAAATCTACACGGAAGATGCCGTAATACCAGCCGAAGGTGCCTGCAAAACTACATCCAAAACAGTTGAGAATTGACGTCTGAATTGACGTCTAAATGAATAACTTTTTATAATTCTCAATCAAATTTCAAACCAACCTCATTAATAACTTCTGCAGTAATTAATCAAACTTCGTCAAATTTACAGGGAAGTTGCCGTAATAACAGCCAATGTTGCCTGCAAAACTACATGGGAAACGGTTGAGAATTGACGTCTGAATTGACGTCTAAATGAATAACTTTTAATAATACTCAATCAAATTTCACATCAAGTTCATTAATAATTTCTGCAATAATTAATCAAACTTCGCCAAATTTACAGGGAAGTTGCCGTTATACCAGCCGATGGTGCCTGCAAAACTACATGGAAAACAGTTAAGAATTGACGTCTGAATTGATGTCTAAATGAATAACTTTTAATAATACTCAAGCAAATTTCGCACCAATCTCATTAATAACTTATGCAGTAATTAATCAAACTTCGCCAAATTTACACGGAAGTTGCCGTAATACCAGCCGATGGTGCCTGCAAAACTACAGCGAAAACGGTTGAGAATTGACGTCTGAATTGACGTCTAAATGAATAACTTTTAATAATACTCAATCAAATTTCAAACCAACCTCATTAATAACTTTTGCAGTAATTAATCAAACTTCGCCAAATTTACAGGGAAGTTGCCGTAATAAAAGCCAATGTTGCCTGCAAAACTACATGGAAAACGGATGAGAATTGACGTCTGAATTGACGTCTAAATGAATAACTTTTAATAATAGTCAATCAAATTTCACACCAAGCTCATTAATAACTTCTGCAATAATTAATCAAACTTCGCCAAATTTACACGGAAGTTGCCGTAATACCAGCCGATGGTGCCTGCAAAAATACATCAAAAACGGTTGAGAATTGACGTCTGCATTGACGTCTAAATGAATAACTTGTAATAATACTCAATCAAATTTCATACCAATCTCTTTAATAACTGTTGCAGTAATTAATCAAACTTCGCCAAATTTACAGGGAAGTTGCCGTAATAACAGCCAATGTTGCCTGCAAAACTACATGGGAAACGGTTGAGAATTGACGTCTGAATTGACGTCTAAATGAATAACTTTTAATAATAGTCAATCAAATTTCACATCAAGTTCATTAATAATTTCTGCAATAATTAATCAAACTTCGCCAAATTTACAGGGAAGTTGCCGTTATACCAGCCGATGGTGCCTGCAAAACTACATGGAAAACAGTTAAGAATTGACGTCTGAATTGATGTCTAAATGAATAACTTTTAATAATACTCAAGCAAATTTCGCACCAATCTCATTAATAACTTATGCAGTAATTAATCAAACTTCGCCAAATTTACACGGAAGTTGCCGTAATACCAGCCGATGGTGCCTGCAAAACTACATCGAAAACGGTTAAGAATTGACGTCTGAATTGACGTCTAAATGAATAACTTTTTATAATTCTCAATCAAATTTCAAACCAACCTCATTAATAACTTCTGCAGTAATTAATCAAACTTCGTCAAATTTACAGGGAAGTTGCCGTAATAACAGCTGATGTTGCCTGCAAAACTACATGGAAAACGGTTGAGAATTGACGTCTGAATTGACGTCTAAATGAATAACTTTTAATAATAGTCAATCAAATTTCACACCAAGCTCATAAAAACTTCTGCAATAATTAATCAAACTTCGCCAAATCTACACGGAAGTTGCCGTAATACCAGCCGATGGTGCCTGCAAAACTACATCGAAAACGGTTGAGAATTGACGTCTGAATTGACGTCTAAATGAATAGCTTTTAATAATACTCAATCAAATTTCAAACCAACCTCATTAATAACTTTTGCAGTAATTAATCAAACTTCGCCAAATTTACAGGGATGTTGCCGTAATAACAGCCAATGTTGCCTGCAAAACTACATGGGAAACGGTTGAGAATTGACGTCTGAATTGACGTCTAAATGAATAACTTTTAATAATAGTCAATCAAATTTCAAACCAACTTCATCAATAACTTCTGCAATAATTAATCAAACTTCGCCAAATCTACACGGAAGTTGCCGTAATACCAGCCGATGGTGCCTGCAAAACTACATCCAAAACGGTTGAGAATGGACGTCTAAATTGACGTCTAAATTCATAACTTTTAATAATTCTCAATCAAATTTCAAACCAACCTCATTAATAACTTCTGCAGTAATTACTCAAACTTCGCCAAATTTACAGGGAAGTTGCCGTTATACCAGCCGATGGTGCCTGCAAAACTACATAAAAAACAGTTAAGAATTGACGTCTGAATTGACGTCCAAATGAATAACTTTTAATAATACTCAAGCAAATTTCGCACCAATCTCATTAATAACTTATGCAGTAATTAATCAAACTTCGCCAAATTTACAGGGAAGTTGCTGTAATAACAGCCGATGTTGCCTGCAAAACTACATGGAAAACGGTTGAGAATTGACGTCTGAATTGACGTCTAAATGAATAACTTTTAATAATAGTCAATCAAATTTCACACGAAGCTCATTAATAATTTCTGCAATAATTAATCAAACTTCGCCAAATTTACAGGGAAGTTGCCGTAATAACAGCCAATGTTGCCTGCAAAACTACATGGGATACGGTTGAGAATTGACGTCTGAATTGACGTCTAAATGAATAACTTTTAATAATACTCAATCAAATTTCAAACCAACTTCATCAATAACTTTTGCAGTAATTAATCAAACTTCGCCAAATTTACACGGAAGTTGCCGTAATACCAGCCGATGGTGCCTGCAAAACTACATCGAAAACGGTTGAGAATTGACGTCTGAATTGACGTCTAAATGAATAACTTTTAATAATACTCAAGCAAATTTCGCACCAATCTCATTAATAACTTATGCAGTAATTAATCAAACTTCGCCAAATCTACACGGAAGTTGCCGTAATACCAGCCGAAGGTGCCTGCAAAACTACATCCAAAACAGTTGAGAATTGACGTCTGAATTGACGTCTAAATGAATAACTTTTTATAATTCTCAATCAAATTTCAAACCAACCTCATTAATAACTTCTGCAGTAATTAATCAAACTTCGTCAAATTTACAGGGAAGTTGCCGTAATAACAGCCAATGTTGCCTGCAAAACTACATGGGAAACGGTTGAGAATTGACGTCTGAATTGACGTCTAAATGAATAACTTTTAATAATAGTCAACCAAATTTCACATCAAGTTCATTAATAATTTCTGCAATAATTAATCAAACTTCGCCAAATTTACAGGGAAGTTGCCGTTATACCAGCCGATGGTGCCTGCAAAACTACATGGAAAACAGTTAAGAATTGACGTCTGAATTGATGTCTAAATGAATAACTTTTAATAATACTCAAGCAAATTTCGCACCAATCTCATTAATAACTTATGCAGTAATTAATCAAACTTCGCCAAATTTACACGGAAGTTGCCGTAATACCAGCCGATGGTGCCTGCAAAACTACATCGAAAACGGTTGAGAATTGACGTCTGAATTGACGTCTAAATGAATAACTTTTAATAATACTCAATCAAATTTCAAACCAACCTCATTAATAACTTTTGCAGTAATTAATCAAACTTCGCCAAATTTACAGGGAAGTTGCCGTAATAAAAGCCAATGTTGCCTGCAAAACTACATGGAAAACGGATGAGAATTGACGTCTGAATTGACGTCTAAATGAATAACTTTTAATAATAGTCAATCAAATTTCACACCAAGCTCATTAATAACTTCTGCAATAATTAATCAAACTTCGCCAAATTTACACGGAAGTTGCCGTAATACCAGCCGATGGTGCCTGCAAAAATACATCAAAAACGGTTGAGAATTGACGTCTGCATTGACGTCTAAATGAATAACTTGTAATAATACTCAATCAAATTTCACACCAATCTCTTTAATAACTGTTGCAGTAATTAATCAAACTTCGCCAAATTTACAGGGAAGTTGCCGTAATAACAGCCAATGTTGCCTGCAAAACTACATGGAAAACGGTTGAGAATTGACGTCTGAATTGACGTCTAAATGAATAACTTTTAATAATAGTCAATCAAATTTCACATCAAGCTCATTAATAATTTCTGTAATAATTATTCAAACTTCGCCAAATTTACAGGGAAGTTGCCGTAATACCAGCCGATGGTGCCTGCAAAACTACATCGAAAACGGTTGAGAATTGACGTCTGAATTGACGTCTAAATGAATAGCTTTTAATAATACTCAATCAAATTTCAAACCAACCTCATTAATAACTTTTGCAGTAATTAATCAAACTTCGCCAAATTTACAGGGATGTTGCCGTAATAACAGCCAATGTTTCCTGCAAAACTACATGGAAAACGGATGAGAATTGACGTCTGAATTGACGTCTAAATGAATAACTTTTAATAATAGTCAATCAAATTTCACACCAAGCTCATAAAAACTTCTGCAATAATTAATCAAACTTCGCCAAATCTACACGGAAGTTGCCGTAATACCAGCCGATGGTGCCTGCAAAACTACATCGAAAACGGTTGAGAATTGACGTCTGAATTGACGTCTAAATGAATAGCTTTTAATAATACTCAATCAAATTTCAAACCAACCTCATTAATAACTTTTGCAGTAATTAATCAAACTTCGCCAAATTTACAGGGATGTTGCCGTAATAACAGCCAATGTTGCCTGCAAAACTACATGGGAAACGGTTGAGAATTGACGTCTGAATTGACGTCTAAATGAATAACTTTTAATAATAGTCAATCAAATTTCAAACCAACTTCATCAATAACTTCTGCAATAATTAATCAAACTTCGCCAAATCTACACGGAAGTTGCCGTAATACCAGCCGATGGTGCCTGCAAAACTACATCCAAAACGGTTGAGAATGGACGTCTAATTTGACGTCTAAATTCATAACTTTTAATAATTCTCAATCAAATTTCAAACCAACCTCATTAATAACTTCTGCAGTAATTACTCAAACTTCGCCAAATTTACAGGGAAGTTGCCGTTATACCAGCCGATGGTGCCTGCAAAACTACATAAAAAACAGTTAAGAATTGACGTCTGAATTGACGTCTAAATGAATAACTTTTAATAATACTCAAGCAAATTTCGCACCAATCTCATTAATAACTTATGCAGTAATTAATCAAACTTCGCCAAATTTACAGGGAAGTTGCTGTAATAACAACCGATGTTGCCTGCAAAACTACATGGAAAACGGTTGAGAATTGACGTCTGAATTGACGTCTAAATGAATAACTTTTAATAATAGTCAATCAGATTTCACACGAAGCTCATTAATAATTTCTGCAATAATTAATCAAACTTCGCCAAATTTACAGGGAAGTTGCCGTAATAACAGCCAATGTTGCCTGCAAAACTACATGGGAAACGGTTGAGAATTGACGTCTGAATTGACGTCTAAATGAATAACTTTTAATAATACTCAATCAAATTTCAAACCAACTTCATCAATAACTTTTGCAGTAATTAATCAAACTTCGCCAAATTTACACAGAAGTTGCCGTAATACCAGCCGATGGTGCCTGCAAAACTACATCGAAAACGGTTGAGAATTGACGTCTGAATTGACGTCTAAATGAATAACTTTTAATAATACTCAAGCAAATTTCGCACCAATCTCATTAATAACTTATGCAGTAATTAATCAAACTTCGCCAAATTTACACGGAAGTTGCCGTAATACCAGCCGATGGTGCCTGCAAAACTACATCGAAAACGGTTGAGAATTGACGTCTGAATTGACGTCTAAATGAATAACTTTTAATAATACTCAATCAAATTTCAAACCAACCTCATTAATAACTTTTGCAGTAATTAATCAAACTTCGCCAAATTTACAGGGAAGTTGCCGTAATAAAAGCCAATGTTGCCTGCAAAACTACATGGAAAACGGATGAGAATTGACGTCTGAATTGACGTCTAAATGAATAACTTTTAATAATAGTCAATCAAATTTCACACCAAGCTCATTAATAATTTCTGCAATAATTAATCAAACTTCGCCAAATCTACACGGAAGTTGCCGTAATACCAGCCGATGGTGCCTGCAAAACTACATCCAAAACAGTTGAGAATTGACGTCTGAATTGACGTCTAAATGAATAACTTTTTATAATTCTCAATCAAATTTCAAACCAACCTCATTAATAACTTCTGCAGTAATTAATCAAACTTCGTCAAATTTACAGGGAAGTTGCCGTAATAACAGCCAATGTTGCCTGCAAAACTACATGGGAAACGGTTGAGAATTGACGTCTGCATTGACGTCTAAATGAATAACTTTTAATAATAGTCAATCAAATTTCACATCAAGTTCATTAATAATTTCTGCAATAATTAATCAAACTTCGCCAAATTTACACGGAAGTTGCCGTAATACCAGGCGATGGTGCCTGCTAAACTACATCGAAAACGGTTGAGAATTGACGTCTGAATTGACGTCTAAATGAATAACTTTTAATAATACTCAATCAACTTTCAAACCAATCTCATTAATAACTTCTGCAGTAATTAATCAACTTTCGCCAAATTTCCAGGGAAGTTGCCGTAATACCAGCCGATGGTGTCTGAAAAATTACATGGAAAACAGTTGAGAAGTGACGTCTGAATTGACGTTTAAATGAATAACTTTTAATAATACTCGATCAAATTTCACAACAATATCTTTAATAATTTTTTGCAGTAATAAATCAAACTTCGCAAAGTTTACATTAATCAAACTTCGCCAAATTTACAGGGAAGTTGCCATAATAGCAGCCGATGTTGCCTACAAAACTACATGGGAAACGGTTGAGAATTGACGTCTGAATTGACGTCTAAATGAATAACTTTTAAAAAAACTCAATCAAATTTCACACCAAGCTCATTATTAACTTCTGCAATAATTAATCAAACTTCGCCAAATTTACACTTAAGTTGCCGTAATTCCAGCCGATGGTGCCTGCAAAACTACATGGAAAACAGTTAAGAAATTGACGTCTGAATTAACGTCTAAAGAATAACTTTTAATAATACTCAATCTAATTTAACACCAATCTCATTAATAGTTTTTGCAGTAATTAATCAAACTTTCCCAAATTTACAGGGAAGTTGCCGTAATAACAGCTGATGGTGCCTGCAAAACTACATGGAAAACAGTTAAGAATTGACGTCTGAATTGACGTCTAAATGAATAACTTTTAATAATACTCAATCAAATTTTTACACCAATCTCATTAATAACTTATGAAATAATTAATCAAACTTCGCCAAATTTACAGGGAAGTTGCCGTAATAAAAGCTGATGTTGCCTGCAAAACTACATAAAAAAACGAATGAGAATTGACGTCTGAATTGACGTCTAAATGAATAACTTTTAATAATACTCCATCAAATTTCACACCAAGCTCATTAATAATTTTTGCGGTAATTTATCAAACTTCGCCAAATTTACAGGGAAGTTGCCGTAATACCAGCCGATGGTGCCTGCAAAACTACATGGAAAACAATTAAGAATTGACGTCTGAATTGACGTCTAAATGAATAACTTTTAATAATACTCAATCAAATTATACACCAATCTCATTAATAACTTATGCAGTAATTAATCAAACTTCGCCAAATTTACAGGGAAGTTGCCGTAATAACAGCCAATGTTGCCTGCACAACTACATGGAAAACGGTTGAGAATTGACGTCTGAATTGACGTCTAAATGAATAACTTTTAATAATACTCCATCAAATTTCACACCAAGCTCATTATTAATTTTTGCGGTAATTAATCAAACTTCGCCAAATTCACACGGAAGTTGCCGTAATACCAGCCGATGGTGCCTGCAAAACTACATCGAAAACGGTTGAGAATTGACGTCTGAATTGACGTCTAAATGAATAACTTTTAATAATACTCAATCAAATTTCACACCAAGCTCATTAATAACTTCTGCAATAATTAATCAAACTTCGCCAAATTTACACGGAAGTTGCCGTAATACCAGGCGATGGTGCCTGCTAAACTACATCGAAAACGGTTGAGAATTGACGTCTGAATTGACGTCTAAATGAATATTTTTTAATAATACTCAATCAACTTTCAAACCAATCTCATTAATAACTTCTGCAGTAAATAATCAAACTTTGCCAAATTTCCAGGGAAGTTGCCGTAATACCAGACGATGGTGTCTGAAAAATTACATGGAAAACAGTTGAGAAGTGACGTCTGAATTGACGTTTAAATGAATAACTTTTAATAATACTCGATCAAATTTCACAACAATCTCTTTAATAATTTTTGCAGTAATAAATCAAACTTCGCAAAGTTTACATTAATCAAACTTCGCCAAATTTACAGGGAAGTTGCCGTAATAGCAGCCGATGTTGCCTACAAAACTACATGGGAAACGGTTGAGAATTGACGTCTGAATTGACGTCTAAATGAATAACTTTTAAAAAAACTCAATCAAATTTCACACCAAGCTCATTATTAACTTCTGCAATAATTAATCAAACTTCGCCAAATTTACACTTAAGTTGCCGTAATTCCAGCCGATGGTGCCTGCAAAACTACATGGAAAACAGTTAAGAATTGACGTCTGAATTAACGTCTAAAGGAATAACTTTTAATAATACTCAATCTAATTTAACACCAATCTCATTAATAGTTTTTGCAGTAATTAATCAAACTTTCCCAAATTTACAGGGAAGTTGCCGTAATACCAGCTGATGGTGCCTGCAAAACTACATGGAAAACAGTTAAGAATTGACGTCTGAATTGACGTCTAAATGAATAACTTTTAATAATACTCAATCAAATTTTACACCAATCTCATTAATAACTTATGAAATAATTAATCAAACTTCGCCAAATTCACACGGAAGTTGCCGTAATACCAGCCGATGGTGCCTGCAAAACTACATCGAAAACGGTTGAGAATTGACGTCTGAATTGACGTCTAAATGAATAACTTTTAATAATACTCAATCAAATTTCACACCAAGCTCATTAATAACTTCTGCAATAATTAATCAAACTTCGCCAAATTTACACGGAAGTTGCCGTAATACCAGGCGATGGTGCCTGCTAAACTACATCGAAAACGGTTGAGAATTGACGTCTGAATTGACGTCTAAATGAATATTTTTAAATAATACTCAATCAACTTTCAAACCAATCTCATTAATAACTTCTGCAGTAATTAATCAAACTTTGCCAAATTTCCAGGGAAGTTGCCGTAATACCAGCCGATGGTGTCTGAAAAATTACATGGAAAACAGTTGAGAAGTGACGTCTGAATTGACGTTTAAATGAATAACTTTTAATAATACTCGATCAAATTTCACAACAATCTCTTTAATAATTTTTGCAGTAATAAATCAAACTTCGCAAAGTTTACATTAATCAAACTTCGCCAAATTTACAGGGAAGTTGCCGTAATAGCAGCCGATGTTGCCTACAAAACTACATGGGAAACGGTTGAGAATTGACGTCTGAATTGACGTCTAAATGAATAACTTTTAAAAAAACTCAATCAAATTTCACACCAAGCTCATTATTAACTTCTGCAATAATTAATCAAACTTCGCCAAATTTACACTTAAGTTGCCGTAATTCCAGCCGATGGTGCCTGCAAAACTACATGGAAAACAGTTAAGAATTGACGTCTGAATTAACGTCTAAAGGAATAACTTTTAATAATACTCAATCTAATTTAACACCAATCTCATTAATAGTTTTTGCAGTAATTAATCAAACTTTCCCAAATTTACAGGGAAGTTGCCGTAATACCAGCTGATGGTGCCTGCAAAACTACATGGAAAACAGTTAAGAATTGACGTCTGAATTGACGTCTAAATGAATAACTTTTAATAATACTCAATCAAATTTTACACCAATCTCATTAATAACTTATGAAATAATTAATCAAACTTCGCCAAATTTACAGGGAGGTTGCCGTAATAAAAGCTGATGTTGCCTGCAAAACTACATAAAAAAACGAATGAGAATTGACGTCTGAATTGACGTCTAAATGAATAACTTTTAATAATACTCCATCAAATTTCACACCAAGCTCATTAATAATTTTTGCGGTAATTAATCAAACTTCGCCAAATTTACAGGGAAGTTGCCGTAATACCAGCCGATGGTGCCTGCAAAACTACATGGAAAACAATTAAGAATTGACGTCTGAATTGACGTCTAAATGAATAACTTTTAATAATACTCAATCAAATTATACACCAAACTCATTAATAACTTATGCAGTAATTAATCAAACTTCGCCAAATTTACAGGGAAGTTGCCGTAATAACAGCCAATGTTGCCTGCACAACTACATGGAAAACGGTTGAGAATTGACGTCTGAATTGACGTCTAAATGAATAACTTTTAATAATACTCCATCAAATTTCACACCAAGCTCATTAATAATTTTTGCGGTAATTAATCAAACTTCGCCAAATTTACAGGGAAGTTGCCGTAATAACAGCCAATGTTGCCTGCACAACTACATGGAAAACGGTTGAGAATTGACGTCTGAATTGACGTCTAAATGAATAACTTTTAATAATACTCAATCAAATTTCACACCAATCTCATTAATAACTTTGCAGTAATTAATCAAACTTTGCCAAATTTCCAGGGAAGTTGCCGTAATACCAGCCGATGGTGTCTGAAAAATTACATGGAAAACAGTTGAGAAGTGACGTCTGAATTGACGTTTAAATGAATAACTTTTAATAATACTCAATCAAATTTCACAGCAATCTCTTTAATAATTTTTGCAGTAATAAATCAAACTTCGCAAAGTTTACATTAATCAAACATCGCCAAATTTACAGGGAAGTTGCCGTAATAACAGCCGATGTTGCCTACAAAACTACATGGGAAACGGTTGAGAATTGACGTCTGGATTGACGTCTAAATGAATAACTTTTAATAATACTCAATCAAATTTCACACCAATCTCATTAATAATTTTTGCGGTAATTAATCAAACTTCGCCAAATTTACAGGGAAGTTGCCGTAATATCAGACGATGGTGCCTGCAAAATTACATGGAAAACGGTTGAGAATTGACGTCCGAATTGACGTCTAAATGAATAACTTTTAATAATACTCAATCAAATTTCACACCAATCTCATTAATAACTTATGCAGTAATTAATCAAACTTCGCCAAATTTACAGGGAAGTTGCCGTAATAACAGCCAATGTTGCCTGCACAACTACATGGAAAACGGTTGAGAATTGACGTCTGAATTGACGTCTAAATGAATAACTTTTAATAATACTCAATCAAATTTCACACCAATCTCTTTAATAACTTTTGTAGTAATTAATCAAACTTCGCCAAATTTACAGGGAAGTTGCCGTAATAACAGCCAATGTTGCCTGCAAAACTACATGGAAAACGGTTGAGAATTGACGTCTGAATTGACGTCTAAATAAATAACTTTTAATAATAGTCAATCAAATTTCACACCAATCTCATCAATAACTTATGCAGTAATTAATCAAACTTCGCCAAATTTACAGGGAAGTTTCCGTAATAAAAGCTGATGTTGCCTTCAAAACTACATGGAAAACGGTTGAGAATTGACGTCTGGATTGACGTCTAAATGAATAACTTTTAATAATACTCAATCAAATTTCACACCAATCTCTTTAATAACTTTTGCCGTAATAAATCAAACTTCGCCAAATTTACAGGGAAGTTGCCGTAATAACAGCCAATGTTGCCTGCTAAACTACATGGAAAACGGTTGAGAATTGACGTCTTAATTGACGTCTAAATGAATAACTTTTAATAATACTCAATCAAATTTCACACCAAGCTCATTAATAATTTTTGCAGTAATTAATCAAACTTCGCCAAATTTACAGGGAAGTTGTCGTAATATCAGCCGATGGTGCCTGCAAAACTACATGGAAAACAGTTAAGAATTGACGTTAGAATTGACGCCTAAATGAATAACTTTTAATAATACTCAATCAAATTTCACACCAATCTCATTAATAACTTTTGCAGTAAATAATCAAACTTCGCCAAATTTACAGGGAAGTTGCCGTAATAACAGCCAATGTTGCCTGCAAAATTATATGGAAAACGGTTGAGAATTGACGTCTGAATTGACGTCTAAATGAATAACTTTTAATAATACTCAATCAAATTTTACACCAATCTCATTATTAACTTATGCAGTAATTAATTAAACTTCGCCAAATTTACAGGGAAGTTGCCGTGATACCAGCCGATGGTGCCTGCAAAATTACATGGAAAACGGTTGAGAATTGACGTCTGGATTGACGTCTAAATGAATAACTTTTAATAATACTCAATCAAATTTCACACCAATCTCTTTAATTAACTTTTGCAGTAATTAATCAAACTTCGCCAAATTTACAAGAAAGTTGCCGTAATACCAGCCGATGGTGCCTGCAAAACTACATGGAAAACAGTTAAGAATTGACGTCTGAATTGACGTCTAAATTAATAACTTTTAATAATACTTAATCAAGTTTTACACCAATCTCATTAATAACTTATGCAGTAATTAATCAAACTTCGCCAAATTTACAGGGAAGTTGCCGTAATAAACGCTGATGTTGCCTTCAAAACTACATGGAAAACGGTTAAGAATTGACGTCTGGATTGACGTCTAAATGAATAACTTTTAATAATACTCAATCAAATTTCACACCAATCTCATTAATAACTTATGCAGTAATTAATCAAACTTCGCCAAATTTACAGGGAAGTTTCCGTAATAAAAGCTGATGTTGCCTTCAAAACTACATGGAAAACGGTTGAGAATTGACGTCTGGATTGACGTCTAAATGAATAACTTTAAATAATACTCAATCAAATTTCACACCAATCTCTTTAATAACTTTTGCCGTAATAAATCAAACTTCGCCAAATTTACAGGGAAGTTGCCGTAATAACAGCCAATGTTGCCTGCTAAACTACATGGAAAACGGTTGAGAATTGACGTCTTAATTGACGTCTAAATGAATAACTTTTAATAATACTCAATCAAATTTCACACCAAGCTCATTAATAATTTTTGCAGTAATTAATCAAACTTCGCCAAATTTACAGGGAAGTTGTCGTAATATCAGCCGATGGTGCCTGCAAAACTACATGGAAAACAGTTAAGAATTGACGTCTGAATTGACGCCTAAATGAATAACTTTTAATAATACTCAATCAAATTTCACACCAATCTCATTAATAATTTTTGCAGTAATTAATCAAACTTCGCCAAATTTACAGGGAAGTTGTCGCAATATCAGCCGATGGTGCCTGCAAAACTACATGGAAAACAGTTAAGAATTGACGTCTGAATTGACGCCTAAATGAATAACTTTTAATAATACTCAATCAAATTTCACACCAATCTCATTAATAACTTTTGCAGTAAATAATCAAACTTCGCCAAATTTACAGGGAAGTTGCCGTAATAACAGCCAATGTTGCCTGCAAAATTACATGGAAAACGGTTGAGAATTGACGTCTGAATTGACGTCTAAATGAATAACTTTTAATAATACTCAATCAAATTTTACACCAATCTCATTATTAACTTATGCAGTAATTAATTAAACTTCGCCAAATTTACAGGGAAGTTGCCGTGATACCAGCCGATGGTGCCTGCAAAATTACATGGAAAACGGTTGAGAATTGACGTCTGGATTGACGTCTAAATGAATAACTTTTAATAATACTCAATCAAATTTCACACCAATCTCTTTAATAACTTTTGCAGTAATTAATCAAACTTCGCCAAATTTACAAGAAAGTTGCCGTAATACCAGCCGATGGTGCCTGCAAAACTACATGGAAAACAGTTAAGAATTGACGTCTGAATTGACGTCTAAATGAATAACTTTTAATAATACTTAATCAAGTTTTACACCAATCTCATTAATAACTTATGCAGTAATTAATCAAACTTCGCCAAATTTACAGGGAAGTTGCCGTAATAAACGCTGATGTTGCCTTCAAAACTACATGGGAAACGGTTGAGAATTGACGTCTGAATTGACGTCTAAATGAATAACTTTTAAAAAAACTCAATCAAATTTCACACCAAGCTCATTATTAACTTCTGCAATAATTAATCAAACTTCGCCAAATTTACACTTAAGTTGCCGTAATTCCAGCGGATGGTGCCTGCAAAACTACATGGAAAACAGTTAAGAATTGACGTCTGAATTAACGTCTAAAGGAATAACTTTTAATAATACTCAATCTAATTTAACACCAATCTCATTAATAGTTTTTGCAGTAATTAATCAAACTTTCCCAAATTTACAGGGAAGTTGCCGTAATACCAGCTGATGGTGCCTGCAAAACTACATGGAAAACAGTTAAGAATTGACGTCTGAATTGACGTCTAAATGAATAACTTTTAATAATACTCAATCAAATTTTACACCAATCTCATTAATAACTTATGAAATAATTAATCAAACTTCGCCAAATTTACAGGGAAGTTGCCGTAATAAAAGCTGATGTTGCCTTCAAAACTACATGGGAAACGGTTGAGAATTGACGTCTGAATTGACGTCTAAATGAATAACTTTTAAAAAAACTCAATCAAATTTCACACCAAGCTCATTATTAACTTCTGCAATAATTAATCAAACTTCGCCAAATTTACACTTAAGTTGCCGTAATTCCAGCGGATGGTGCCTGCAAAACTACATGGAAAACAGTTAAGAATTGACGTCTGAATTAACGTCTAAAGGAATAACTTTTAATAATACTCAATCTAATTTAACACCAATCTCATTAATAGTTTTTGCAGTAATTAATCAAACTTTCCCAAATTTACAGGGAAGTTGCCGTAATACCAGCTGATGGTGCCTGCAAAACTACATGGAAAACAGTTAAGAATTGACGTCTGAATTGACGTCTAAATGAATAACTTTTAATAATACTCAATCAAATTTTACACCAATCTCATTAATAACTTATGAAATAATTAATCAAACTTCGCCAAATTTACAGGGAAGTTGCCGTAATAAAAGCTGATGTTGCCTGCAAAACTACATAAAAAAACGAATGAGAATTGACGTCTGAATTGACGTCTAAATGAATAACTTTTAATAATACTCCATCAAATTTCACACCAAGCTCATTAATAATTTTTGCGGTAATTTATCAAACTTCGCCAAATTTACAGGGAAGTTGCCGTAATAACAGCCAATGTTGCCTGCACAACTACATGGAAAACGGTTGAGAATTGACGTCTGAATTGACGTCTAAATGAATAACTTTTAATAATACTCCATCAAATTTCACACCAAGCTCATTATTAATTTTTGCGGTAATTAATCAAACTTCGCCAAATTCACACGGAAGTTGCCGTAATACCAGCCGATGGTGCCTGCAAAACTACATCGAAAACGGTTGAGAATTGACGTCTGAATTGACGTCTAAATGAATAACTTTTAATAATACTCAATCAAATTTCACACCAAGCTCATTAATAACTTCTGCAATAATTAATCAAACTTCGCCAAATTTACACGGAAGTTGCCGTAATACCAGGCGATGGTGCCTGCTAAACTACATCGAAAACGGTTGAGAATTGACGTCTGAATTGACGTCTAAATGAATAACTTTTAATAATACTCAATCAACTTTCAAACCAATCTCATTAATAACTTCTGCAGTAATTAATCAAACTTTGCCAAATTTCCAGGGAAGTTGCCGTAATACCAGCCGATGGTGTCTGAAAAATTACATGGAAAACAGTTGAGAAGTGACGTCTGAATTGACGTTTAAATGAATAACTTTTAATAATACTCGATCAAATTTCACAACAATCTCTTTAATAATTTTTGCAGTAATAAATCAAACTTCGCAAAGTTTACATTAATCAAACTTCGCCAAATTTACAGGGAAGTTGCCGTAATAGCAGCCGATGTTGCCTACAAAACTACATGGGAAACGGTTGAGAATTGACGTCTGAATTGACGTCTAAATGAATAACTTTTAAAAAAACTCAATCAAATTTCACACCAAGCTCATTATTAACTTCTGCAATAATTAATCAAACTTCGCCAAATTTACACTTAAGTTGCCGTAATTCCAGCCGATGGTGCCTGCAAAACTACATGGAAAACAGTTAAGAATTGACGTCTGAATTAACGTCTAAAGGAATAACTTTTAATAATACTCAATCTAATTTAACACCAATCTCATTAATAGTTTTTGCAGTAATTAATCAAACTTTCCCAAATTTACAGGGAAGTTGCCGTAATACCAGCTGATGGTGCCTGCAAAACTACATGGAAAACAGTTAAGAATTGACGTCTGAATTGACGTCTAAATGAATAACTTTTAATAATACTCAATCAAATTTTACACCAATCTCATTAATAACTTATGAAATAATTAATCAAACTTCGCCAAATTTACAGGGAAGTTGCCGTAGTAAAAGCTGATGTTGCCTGCAAAACTACATAAAAAAACGAATGAGAATTGACGTCTGAATTGACGTCTAAATGAATAACTTTTAATAATACTCCATCAAATTTCACACCAAGCTCATTAATAATTTTTGCGGTAATTAATCAAACTTCGCCAAATTTACAGGGAAGTTGCCGTAATACCAGCCGATGGTGCCTGCAAAACTACATGGAAAACAATTAAGAATTGACGTCTGAATTGACGTCTAAATGAATAACTTTTAATAATACTCAATCAAATTATACACCAATCTCATTAATAACTTATGCAGTAATTAATCAAACTTCGCCAAATTTACAGGGAAGTTGCCGTAATAACAGCCACTGTTGCCTGCACAACTACATGGAAAACGGTTGAGAATTGACGTCTGAATTGACGTCTAAATGAATAACTTTTAATAATACTCCATCAAATTTCACACCAAGTTCATTAATAATTTTTGCGGTAATTAATCAAACTTCGCCAAATTTACAGGGAAGTTGCCGTAATAACAGCCAATGTTGCCTGCACAACTACATGGAAAACGGTTGAGAATTGACGTCCGAATTGACGTCTAAATGAATAACTTTTAATAATACTCAATCAAATTTCACACCAATCTCATTAATAATTTTTGCGGTAATTAATCAAACTTCGCCAAATTTACAGGGAAGTTGCCGTAATACCAGGCGATGGTGCCTGCAAAATTACATGGAAAACGGTTGAGAATTGACGTCCGAATTGACGTCTAAATGAATAACTTTTAATAATACTCAATCAAATTTCACACCAATCTCATTAATAACTTATGCAGTAATTAATCAAACTTCGCCAAATTTACAGGGAAGTTGCCGTAATAACAGCCAATGTTGCCTGCACAACTACATGGAAAACGGTTGAGAATTGACGTCTGAATTGACGTCTAAATGAATAACTTTTAATAATACTCAATCAAATTTCACACCAATCTCTTTAATAACTTTTGTAGTAATTAATCAAACTTCGCCAAATTTACAGGGAAGTTGCCGTAATAACAGCCAATGTTGCCTGCAAAACTACATGGAAAACGGTTGAGAATTGACGTCTGAATTGACGTCTAAATAAATAACTTTTAATAATAGTCAATCAAATTTCACACCAATCTCATTAATAACTTATGCAGTAATTAATCAAACTTCGCCAAATTTACAGGGAAGTTTCCGTAATAAAAGCTGATGTTGCCTTCAAAACTACATGGAAAACGGTTGAGAATTGACGTCTGGATTGACGTCTAAATGAATAACTTTTAATAATACTCAATCAAATTTCACACCAATCTCTTTAATAACTTTTGCCGTAATAAATCAAACTTCGCCAAATTTACAGGGAAGTTGCCGTAATAACAGCCAATGTTGCCTGCAAAATTACATGGAAAACGGTTGAGAATTGACGTCTGAATTGACGTCTAAATGAATAACTTTTAATAATACTCAATCAAATTTTACACCAATCTCATTATTAACTTATGCAGTAATTAATTAAACTTCGCCAAATTTACAGGGAAGTTGCCGTGATACCAGCCGATGGTGCCTGCAAAATTACATGGAAAACGGTTGAGAATTGACGTCTGGATTGACGTCTAAATGAATAACTTTTAATAATACTCAATCAAATTTCACACCAATCTCTTTAATAACTTTTGCAGTAATTAATCAAACTTCGCCAAATTTACAAGAAAGTTGCCGTAATACCAGCCGATGGTGCCTGCAAAACTACATGGAAAACAGTTAAGAATTGACGTCTGAATTGACGTCTAAATGAATAACTTTTAATAATACTTATTCAAGTTTTACACCAATCTCATTAATAACTTATGCAGTAATTAATCAAACTTCGCCAAATTTACAGGGAAGTTGCCGTAATAAACGCTGATGTTGCCTTCAAAACTACATGGAAAACGGTTAAGAATTGACGTCTGGATTGACGTCTAAATGAATAACTTTTAATAATACTCAATCAAATTTCACACCAATCTCATTAATAACTTATGCAGTAATTAATCAAACTTCGCCAAATTTACAGGGAAGTTTCCGTAATAAAAGCTGATGTTGCCTTCAAAACTACATGGAAAACGGTTGAGAATTGACGTCTGGATTGACGTCTAAATGAATAACTTTTAATAATACTCAATCAAATTTCACACCAATCTCTTTAATAACTTTTGCCGTAATAAATCAAACTTCGCCAAATTTACAGGGAAGTTGCCGTAATAACAGCCAATGTTGCCTGCTAAACTACATGGAAAACGGTTGAGAATTGACGTCTTAATTGACGTCTAAATGAATAACTTTTAATAATACTCAATCAAATTTCACACCAAGCTCATTAATAATTTTTGCAGTAATTAATCAAACTTCGCCAAATTTACAGGGAAGTTGTCGTAATATCAGCCGATGGTGCCTGCAAAACTACATGGAAAACAGTTAAGAATTGACGTCTGAATTGACGCCTAAATGAATAACTTTTAATAATACTCAATCAAATTTCACACCAATCTCATTAATAATTTTTGCAGTAATTAATCAAACTTCGCCAAATTTACAGGGAAGTTGTCGCAATATCAGCCGATGGTGCCTGCAAAACTACATGGAAAACAGTTAAGAATTGACGTCTGAATTGACGCCTAAATGAATAACTTTTAATAATACTCAATCAAATTTCACACCAATCTCATTAATAACTTTTGCAGTAAATAATCAAACTTCGCCAAATTTACAGGGAAGTTGCCGTAATAACAGCCAATGTTGCCTGCAAAATTACATGGAAAACGGTTGAGAATTGACGTCTGAATTGACGTCTAAATGAATAACTTTTAATAATACTCAATCAAATTTTACACCAATCTCATTATTAACTTATGCAGTAATTAATTAAACTTCGCCAAATTTACAGGGAAGTTGCCGTGATACCAGCCGATGGTGCCTGCAAAATTACATGGAAAACGGTTGAGAATTGACGTCTGGATTGACGTCTAAATGAATAACTTTTAATAATACTCAATCAAATTTCACACCAATCTCTTTAATAACTTTTGCAGTAATTAATCAAACTTCGCCAAATTTACAAGAAAGTTGCCGTAATACCAGCCGATGGTGCCTGCAAAACTACATGGAAAACAGTTAAGAATTGACGTCTGAATTGACGTCTAAATGAATAACTTTTAATAATACTTAATCAAGTTTTACACCAATCTCATTAATAACTTATGCAGTAATTATTCAAACTTCGCCAAATTTACAGGGAAGTTGCCGTAATAAACGCTGATGTTGCCTTCAAAACTACATGGAAAACGGTTAAGAATTGACGTCTGGATTGACGTCTGAATGAATAACTTTTAATAATACTCAATCAAATTTCACACCAATCTCATTAATAACTTATGCAGTAATTAATCAAACTTCGCCAAATTTACAGGGAAGTTTCCGTAATAAAAGCTGATGTTGCCTTCAAAACTACATGGAAAACGGTTGAGAATTGACGTCTGGATTGACGTCTAAATGAATAACTTTTAATAATACTCAATCAAATTTCACACCAATCTCTTTAATAACTTTTGCCGTAATAAATCAAACTTCGCCAAATTTACAGGGAAGTTGCTGTAATAACAGCCAATGTTGCCTGCTAAACTACATGGAAAACGGTTGAGAATTGACGTCTTAATTGACGTCTAAATGAATAACTTTTAATAATACTCAATCAAATTTCACACCAAGCTCATTAATAATTGTTGCAGTAATTAATCAAACTTCGCCAAATTTACAGGGAAGTTGTCGTAATATCAGCCGATGGTGCCTGCAAAATTACATGGAAAACGGTTGAGAATTGACGTCTGCATTGACGTCTAAATGAATAACTTTTAATACTACTCAATCAAATTTCACACCAATCTCTTTAATAACTTTTGCAGTAATTAATCAAACATCGCCAAATTTACAGGAAAGTTGCCGTAATAGCAGCCAATGTTGCCTGCAAAACTACATGGAAAACGGTTGAGAATTGACGTCTAAATTGACGTCTAAATGAATAACTTTTAATAATAGTCAATCAAATTTCACACCAAGCTCATTAATAATTTTTGCAGTAAATAATCAAACTTCGCCAAATTTACAGGGAAGTTGCCGTAATACCAGCCGATGGTGCCTGCAAAACTACATGGAAAACAATTAAGAATTGACGTCTGAATTGACGTCTAAATGAATAACTTTTAATAATACTCAATCAAATTTTACACCAATCTCATTATTAACTTATGCAGTAATTAATTAAACTTCGCCAAATTTACAGGGAAGTTGCAGTAATACCAGCCGATGGTGCCTGCAAAATTACATGGAAAACGGTTGAGAATTGACGTCTGGATTGACGACTAAATGAATAACTTTTAATAATACTCAATCAAATTTCACACCAATCTCTTTAATAACTTTTGCAGTAATTAATCAAACTTCGCCAAATTTACAAGGAAGTTGCCGTAATACCAGCCGATGGTGCCTGCAAAACTACATGGAAAACAGTTAAGAATTGACGTCTGAATTGACGTCTAAATGAATAACTTTTAATAATACTTAATCAAGTTTTACACCAATCTCATTAATAACTTATGCAGTAATTAATCAAACTTCGCCAAATTTACAGGAAGTTGCCGTAATAAAAGCTGATGTTGCCTTCAAAACTACATGGAAAACGGTTAAGAATTGACGTCTGGATTGACGTCTAAATGAATAACTTTTAATAATACTCAATCAAATTTCACACCAAGCTCATTAATAATTTTTGCGGTAATTAATCAAACTTCGCCAAATTTACAGGAAGTTGCCGTAATACCAGCCGATGGTGCCTGCAAAATTACATGGAAAACGGTTGAGAATTGACGTCTGGATTGACGTCTAAATGAATAACTTTTAATAATACTCAATCAAATTTTACACCAATCTCATTAATAACTTATGCAGTAATTAATCAAACTTCGCCAAATTTACAGGGAAGTTGCCGTAATAACAGCCAATGTTGCCTGCAAAACTACATGGAAAACGGTTGAGAATTGACGTCTGAATAGACGTCTAAATGAATAACTTTTAATAATAGTCAATCAAATTTCACACCAAGCTCATTAATAACTTCCGCAGTAATTAATCAAACTTCGCCAAATTCACACGGAAGTTGCCGTAATACCAGCCGATGGTGCCTGCGAAACTACATCGAAAACGGTTGAGAATTGACGTCTGAATTGACGTCTAAATGAATAACTTTTAATAATACTCAATCAAATTTTACACCAATCTCATTAATAACTTATGCAGTAATTAATCAAACTTCGCCAAATTTACAGGGAAGTTGCCGTAATAACAACCAATGTTGCCTGCAAAACTACATGGAAAACGGTTGAGAATTGACGTCTGAATTGACGTCTAAATGAATAACTTTTGATAATAGTCAGTCAAATTTCACACCAAGCTCATTAATAATTTTTGCAGTAATTAATCAAACTTCGCCAATTTACAGGGAACTTGCCGTAATAACTGCCAATGTTGCCTGCAAAACTACATGGATAACGGTTGAGAATTTACGTCTGAATTGACGTCTAAATGAATAACTTTTTATAATAGTCAATCAAATTTCACACCAAGCTCATTGTTAACTTCTGCAATAATTAATCAAACTTCGCCAAATTTACACGGAAGTTTCCGTAATACCAGCTGATGGTGCCTGCAAAACTACATCGAAAACGGTTGAG